>JBBPUH010000092.1:0-17289 GCA_038094555.1 Boletus aff. phaeocephalus
GATTATTAAGGGCCATTTATGGCCTTAAGCAAGCTTCCTTACAGTGGAATAAGGAATTTTATAAATCTTTATTAGGTTTAGGATTCACCAAATCTAAATCTGATCCTGGTGTCTATTTTCTATTTATAGGAGAGAACATTATTATAGCTGTCATCTATGTTGATGATGCACTATTCATGGGATCTAATCCCAAACTCCTCAAGGCTAAGAAGAAAGCCTTTATGAAAATATGGTAATGTCAAGATCTTGGACCTGCTAGTGAATACCTTGAGATGTGCATCACTCATAATTGTAAAAACCAGATTCTAATTCTTGATCAAGTATCTTATGCTGATAAGGTTGTCAAGAGGTTTCAAATGGAGAATGTGAAGCCTACTTGCACCCCTTTACCAGCAAGGTATAACCCTCAAATAGCATCTAGTGAATCAACTCACAATCTGCAATCTTACTATCAATCTGTGATTGGATCTCTGCTTTACATAATGCTTGGGACAAGACCAGATCTAGCCTTTGCTGTCATCAAGATGTTACAGTTCTCAGCCATTCCATCTAAAGATCATTTAAACTGTGCTTTTAATATTGTCAGATACTTGGCTTTGACTAAGAATCTTGCACTGGTTTTTAATGGATCAAAGTCCTCTGGACTACTGGCATTCTCAGATGCAGATTGGGCAACTGATCTTGAAACTCAAAGATCTACTACTGGCTCTGTCATATTCCTTGCAGATGGACCAGTATCTTGGATATCAAAAAGACAAAAGACAACTGCTCTTTCCAGTACTGAAGCAGAATATTTGGGGATGTCTGATATTGCCAGACAGATATCTTGGATGAAATCATTGTTCCTTGAACTTGGATTCTCCCTTCCCAGGGTTCCAATGTTTATAGATAATCAAGGGGCAATATTTCTTGTGAGTAATCCTGCTCAAGAACATTGCACTAAACACATTGACGTTCAATATCATTATATTCAGGAATGTGTTGAAGAGCAACAAAAGATTGAGATTTTCTATGTTCCAACCCAGGAACAACTTGCTGATATCTTTTTCAAGAATCTTTCAACAGATTGTTTTGAATCACTTTGATCAGGAATCAAGCTTCTGACATTCCAACCATCTCCATGAGGAGGAGTGTTGAGAATTACATGATCAAGATTTAATCTTTTATCTTTTGATCTTCTTATCTAAGGATCCAGACTCTTGTCATGTAATGATGACATGTTAATGGTAATATATTTAGATGACATGAGAGAGTTCACATGTTAGATGTCATTTTTGAATAACATGTGAACACCTTTGATGACACTTGACATCTGTTCTCTTATGGTATTCCATAGTGTTCCAAAACACTATTTATGCTCTTACTTTACATGGAGAGGTTGTCCATAGATACAAATATCTCTGTACATATACTGTATATAAGCTGGGACATTGATTCCAGGACAATAGAACTAAGACTCATTCTATTGTTCTACCTCTCCTTTGAGACAAGACCTTGCTCTTTGAGCTCTTCTCTCAATCTCATATCACCTGAAGTCTCTTCCCTTTGGAAAGTTCCTTCTGTGAGTGTTCCCACAGACTGTGCTGGTGCTGTCAAATATAGGCTTGTTTCACTTGCCATTTTGTCACAAGGGGCATAAAAGATTTTGCAAGATGGAACATATATATCTTCAAGCTAATGGTGGTAGTGATCTATACTGGATAGTAAAAATAGTGCAGGTTTCAGTGTGTATCATACACATTGGTCTTGATAGTGGACTGCTGCTTTGTAAGAACATCCTTCATGAGACTGTTAATAGACTCAGATAACTTGGAATCATCCAGTGTTTGAAAGGAAATCCTGAACATTTCTGATTGTTCTTCATGAAAGACTAGTTTGGAGAGCAGGTAAGTATCTTGTTATGCTTGGCCTGGGTAGGAACGAGCATAGCCTCAAGATATAAGTTTAAAAGATTCAAGGTAAGCACACACTTAATGGTAGTGCAAAGTCCAAGGGAAGACACTCCACTCAACAGTAGGAGCAACTGGTCAAGGGTTCAAGGACAGGTCTAATGCCTGGGCTTAGAGCAAAGGGGGAACACAATGGATTCAGAGGAGACTCAAGGAGATCTAAGCTAAAGTACATCAACAAGGTATCAAAGATTTATATACCTTTGGAGAGAGTGTAAGGATAGGCATGGAAGAACAATAGCTGAGTAATTGTAGAACATTGTGGAAGGTGGAGGAAGTATCCACTGACAAAGCAAGTGAAAGATTATGGAGAATGAGTGAGTCAACAGAAAAAAAGAAACAAAGTCTGAGGAGCTAAGCTAGAATTGTACAAAGAGAGAAAAGAATAGGCATGAACTGTAACATTACCCCCATACTAGATTCAAGACATTGTCAAAGAACTTAATAGTAATTGTAGAGAGAAGAGTAGGAGTAGCCTGGCAAATCTGTAATGTTTGAGTAACCTTCTTTGGGGAGAACATCATTTCCAGGGAAAGGAGAGCAAGGATGAGGTGGAGGGACAGGAGTAGGATGATAGTGATGTGATCCTAATAACTAGGTAGAGCAAGATGAGCAAGATGAGTTGGAAGATGACAAGCCTTGGCAAGATCTAGTAGAGCAATATGATGACAATAAAGAAGATGATAGGATCAAATGACAAGGAGGAGAGGAAGCATTGGAGAAGCAATTAGCTAAAGATCCCCTATTGCAGATAGGACCAGAGGAAGCATTCATAGTCCTATTGTGGTTAGAAGGTCACTAGCAGCTTCTTGTGGCTTTCACCACTTGGTTTGGGCACCAAGTCACAACTAAAAATAGATATCTACAACTATTAAGATTTGCAACATGTTATAAAATTGAGTATTTATATATTGAATTGTCATTAGTATTAGTAGTGTTTGAGAGTCCATCTATGAAACTATCCCTGGTAGATCCTCTCAGCATCTCTTAGGTGGTCAAGTTGGGGTGGAGAAGTCAAACTTCATATTTGTTCATGTAGAAGAGCTAGAAGCTATAACCAACTAATGAGACAAAGAGTTTATATAACAGTTATGAATAAATTGCATACATATCTGTTGGTATTGCTTGTGGAGTTGAGCCTATTGTGATGACAGGGTATTCAAGGAAAACTAGAGACTCAATCATAACTTGAAAGCATTGACCAGCAGTACTCTTCAAGTTAGGGTGTGCCCAACCAGTTATAAATCCTGTGATTGTGACATATGTGCCTTGTCAGGGGACAATCCTTTTCCCATTCTTCTTCAATGACCTCCAACATGGTGTGTCAGGAATTTCACAGATGACCAGCATCACTGGCAGTGGCACAGAAGACTGGACCTTTGAATTGAAGGCCTAGTTACTTTGGCCTTCACATCTGTACCTTGATTCTTCAGGATAGAGATATATTGCTGAGCGCTGATACTAAAGGTACATGCAAGATCATCAGTCGAGTCCATGCTACCACAGATGTCAACATATGGAAATTGTGCAGGATCAACAATTTCATGAATGTCAATCTTGAACTCATTGCTGATATCAGCATCAGTCCCATCCTTTCCAAGCTGTGTGATATCAGTGGAGCAACAGTGACAGATAACAATGTCTGGGTCTTGGATCTGTATAAGCTAGGACACACAGTGCTAAGATGGCAAAAAAAAATTTAAGTAATTTTTGTACCTTTACCACCTCACCCACAAGATCATAGTCACTATTGGAGAGATCGTTGGCATGACTGTTAATGTGCAGGACCATGTTGGCACTGTTCTCCAGGTCCATCATTGCTATCTAGGATTATACAAGGCTAAATGTTTTGAATACTGATATGAATGGACAAACTTACACATGCAATAATAAAATAAAACCCAATATCACCAAACTCATGATCATTACAGTTGAAATAGTGAAGTACAGCAAGCAAAGGCTTCTCCTTTCCCAGATAGATTTGTGCATTGAATATGTAGCTTTTGCCTTCAATCTGGCATTCATGCTCAAAGACTGCAACTGCAGTGATAGTAGCACCAGAGCTCACCATTGGAGTGATAATATCTGAGAAGAAATATGAGAGGTAAAACTTGGAGAGCAAAAGACTTGGAGAGCAAAAGATGTTACAATAATCCAATGCGTTGACACTCAACTTATATACCTGCTTGAGAAGCTAGTGCAATGTGAATAAATAAATAAAAATGGCACCACTACAGAAGCTTCTGGAATGTTGGGGAATCTTAAAAAACTCTGATTAGTACAACATAACTCAGAACTTGAAGCATGACACTGGCAGGGGACATAGTACTTACCAATTAATTAGAACCTCAGGATATACTACATTCAGTGCTTTGGTTTCTTCTGGTGAGAGCAAGACATGGATATGGCAATAGGATCTGACACAAGACAATGCAACATACAGCTGTTTGTGGCTAAAGACAGGTGTACGGAGATCAAGTCCAACATGTTTCACTGACTGACCTTGAGCTTTGTTGACAGTCAGTGTGAAGGCAAGCTGGACAGGAAACTGGCATCGCTTCAATGTGAATGCAAAGTCTGTATTTTGTGTGGATGGAATTAGTGAGATCCATGGAATCAGAGCAATGTTACCATTATGTTCACCACCTAGGATGGAAACCTCAAGGACATGGTCAGCCATGTGACACAGTATCATGCAGGTGCCATTACAAAGTCCTTGTTGAGGAGCAAGATTTTGGAGTAATATTAGAGGGCATCCAACTTTGAGTGTAAGTTCACTGAGTGGAAAACCAGATGGGTTGAGTGAACAGAGAAACTCAATTGGGTATGCATGACAGTTTTATTAATGTCTTGACCATCGACACCTTCTTCTTGCATGACCTCATCCACACTGAAGAATGTCTGCTTATTGCCAGGCATTCTATTAAGAACCTCATTGTTGATTTCATCGACATCTGAATTTCGGGGAGTAAGGATCATGCGTTCACCAAAAAAATTGGGTGACAGAATTTCCCATTGGTTGGTCATGCCACCATAGATCTGCATGATCAGAGTGTTGAGATTGTTGCTGAGCATATTTGATGGAATAGCAATTTGGCCATTGGCATCTAAGTTTCGTCCTAGTCCTACATCAAGGAGCCAGGTGGCAAAGTCATGGCTTTCTTTGTCAAGATGCATGTTTTGTGTAAGTTGTAGTATCTCCACATCTTGCCAAAGATATGACTGCTAAATTGTAGCTTCAACAATACTTTCTTGAGACCCTTGCCTAACAACTGGTAAGATCTGTTGAAAATCTCCACCAACTACCACTGTGATTCCACCAAACAGTACATCTCTGTTTTGAATGTCATGACAAGTTTTGTTGGCAGCTTCAATGCCAAATCTATGCTGCTGGGTAATTTCATCCCATATGATGACTTGTGTTTGTCGAAGAAGATCAGCAAGGAGACTCTCCTTTGGGATAGCACAGAAGGAGTCATTTGTGAGTCCCTCAATAGGAATCTTGAACATAGAATGAGCAGTTCGTTCTCCAGGCAAGAGAAGTGCAGCAAGTCCAGATGATGCAACACAAAGAGCAATCCATCCATGAGCATGAATGTGATGACAGACAGTTTGATAAACAAATGTTTTTCCTGTTCCTCCTGGCCCACAGAGATGGAAGAGATTTCCTTGGTTGTGAATAACTGAGTATACAATATGGTTAAAAGCATCTGCTTGCTCAGTATTAAGGAGTGGTATATTTCTGTCTGCTGCTGCATGTTCACAATCTTGTGGATAGGACATTTGATTAGCAATGTAAGGGTTGGCCAATTGAATATTCCAGTTCTGATGGGGCTCTGGCAGCATGAAATCAGAAAGGATGTGACCTGAATTAGCCAATATGTTGTGCAGGAGATGTAGGCCATAGTTGAAGGCCATATCTCATGATGGATTATGGTAATTCATAACTTGGAGACGATGCGGTAGGTCATCACAGATGTAATCACAAAACCTATTCCACAGATGAAGAGGATCTGATGGCTAACAAAATAGTAGTATTGTCACAAAAAGTTGGTGAAGTTGATGTCCAGTTTGCATTGCTGATGCTTCTTCAAGGCAGAGTTCCCATTCCCCATTATGGTTCAATAGTCCATGTACTATGCAAGCTTCTCAGAATGTGGAATATATCACCTCCTGGAAGGTTTGAAGATCCAGAAAGGAGGTTGCACCCTTAACAACTGTAAGAAGGACCCAAAGATAGAACCACTTGCCACTTGTCAGCCCTACATGATACATATGGCTAAGCACAAATCCTCTTTGTCAGCATGTCCATACTTTATGATCAGATTTCCAGGTGAAGTGTTGAGGGAATTCTTGATATGTATACTGATGTGCTGCATTTCCAAGTTTGCCATGATCAGCATTTGCTTTGAAAAATGCTGTCAATGTTGTTTGCTCAGTCTCTACATGACAACGGATAGATTCCGGATCTTCAGTGGGGTCAAAAACAACCATGTGCTGACCAGGCAGATAAACCTGTAGCCAAGTGATAGATGGATGCTGCTCATGAATGTGGAACTGAAAAATACACCATACTACTTCAGGAGCAGAAATATAGCAGCCATCAATATAATGCTTAACTTCGTCCTGATGACTTGGATCAACAACAGCCATTGTTGCACAATCCTGGCCTTTAATTATATACTTGTTTACATATTTGACAGAGCCAAATGTTACACTGCATTCAACATTAATATGGTAGTCAAAAGCTGCCCAAGAGAAATGGACTATGTGGTACAATCCATTGGTTGTCAAGTTCATGTTGTCCAACAAGGAAGGTACATCCATCGTCAGGTCGGCAATATAGTAAATAGCCTTCATGATCCATATTTGTTTGCTCTTGAAAAGTCTTTGGATAGCCTTTGCTACATTTTCCATCAACCATGCAGGGTGAATTCAGATTATATGCTCCACATGGACCATGAACCATGTTGGACTTGACTGTCTCAAAGAGCAAGGGGCGTGCCTCTGGATCTGGCCAACATGTTGAAATGACTGAATCAACATGTACTAGCGAAAGTAATTTATGTGGTTGTTCGAGAAAAATGAGCATGTGCATGTGTAGCAGCCCACGTTTCTGAAATTCAATGGTATATATGTACACAGCAACCTTCCCAAAGATTCTGTGCTTGTAAACATAGTCAATAATTGCAGACTTCTTCAAATGAAACACCCTTGTGACCAAATCAGGCCGATCAGAAGTGGTTTGACCTGGAAAGAGTTCACATTGTATTTCTGACCAGTGGGGATTGCAAGTAATGGTCATGAAAATGTCAATCTTCTTGAAGTAATGGGCGAGTGCCAAACCATCTTGGTAACACTGGTACATGTATCTGAGTCCCCCAGTAAATGATAAGGGTAAGACAATACGCTGACCAACTTCATTGAGGTCAAATTCATTGTTGGCCCCCAATGCATCTTTGAGACCACTGTAAAGGGATGCTTGTAGCTTTGATTGGTTGTGATGTAGGTAGGCAAGGTGCCTTTGCTCTGTGGAAGCAAACATGTTGACTAAATATTGTTGAAACAGTGCTTGTCCACGAAAGAGTGTCAAATATTGTTGGGGACAGTAGAAGAGCTGATATGCAATATAATAAATCTGTGATAGTTTTCTTTCCTCACCTGGCAGTCTATCTGGTTGATGAAGGTGTAAATTCTAGCTCCATCCATCCTTGCCATAAGGGAAAAACAGAACATAGTGAAGGGAAGTATAAGATTGATGTTCCTCACTAATCTGTTGTAGTCCTCCAGCCTGGCGATGCAAGATAATATCCTGTGGTTCTGTGGGAAGCATTCCATCAGGAATAATTGCTGCAATCTCACTGACAGTAGAAAGGTTATAGCATCTCTAATTGCAAACTGGATCAGCAAGAAGACAGACAGTAATCAGGGTGCCCTCTGGATGTTGTTGGAGTAGCTGGTTGGCATGTACAAAGAGTCGAGCATAACAGTGATTTGTTACCAGCATGTCCTGCAAGCTTCTCATTGTGTGAGGTGAAAGGTTTTCATTATTCTCCATACATGCTGCATGTATGAAATCAGGATCATATATGTAGAGTTGGGCATATACAGGTCTGGCCTTGGAGAATGGAATAAGCTGCCCCATTCAATGACAAAGTTCTTCATGAACCCGAAACACATAAGGGCCTTGCCCATCATTAATTTTGTGATTGATTTAAACCTCAAATGATGTGAATGTCAATGCAACATTATATTGTCAAATGTTATCCCAAAAAGCCATTGCTTTTGGCAATGCATCATCCAATAGTGTTCTGAGAACCTGTGGAGGTTCATGAGGAGAAATTTGAACCTGACCATGATCACAGCACATTCTGAATACTGGGTTACGATTGGAGGAACTCATGAGACGTTCCGACATCCAATGTAAGGTGTGACACCAAGAACATGCTACATTCATTGATTCAACATCATGTCACTGAGATGGCTCCACATAAAGATTGTGTGCCGCAAGATATAGGTCACATCCTCTGGCACATCTCAGCTGCTGTGGTGGGGGTGCAGGTAGAGGTTGTGCAGCAAGCTGTGACATGGGTGCAGGTTGCTGTAGTGCATGTGGAGGCAGCATTGGTAGTGGTTGGAGTGGAGCTGCAGCCTGTAACAGAGCATGACCTCTGGTCTGTGGTGTGGTGTGAATATAGGCAGAGGTCATGCAGCAGACTGTGGGATGGGTATAGGCTGCTGTGGTACATGTGAAGGCTGCGCCAGTAACAGTTGGGGTGGAACTGCAGCCTGTAACACAGTGTGACCTCTGGTCTGTGGTTGTGGTGCAACTCAGACTCGAGGCTGTGGTAATGGGTGGGATGGGCCTGCAGATGGTGATGGTCATAGTGCCAGTTCAACACTGTGTCATTGGGCTACTATTGTAAGATGGATAGGTTATTGTCATGAAGTGTTCAGCAGTGAGAACCATATCTTGCAACCTCTCCTGCCATTCTCATTCCCTTCATCAGTGCTGACCAAGAGAGCAGCATTGTGCAATTGTCATCTGATCAACTGCTTGTGGAAGAGCTGCTCCTGTGCTCACTACCATTTTGTGCTTGCTTTCAGGACCATCAGGATGTGAGTGTTTCACAGGAGGAACATGGCCACCTGACTGAGAAATTTTTTTAAAAAAGTGAGCATGAAAATAGAAGAGTCTGAAGGATACTTACAGATGAGTGATCCTGCACAGAGTGTTGGGGAACAGTGTTCCCACATGATGGACTGCTGATGCTGATGACTCTCAGATGATGCACAATCAAGGAAACACAGGTGACGACTCACTCATCACTATTACCAATCATGTTATGGTGTGGTTTTTATGTAATTGGCTGGCTGATAATAATGTCATAAGGAAGCAGTTGATATATATAAAGCACAAAGCATTTATTGTTATGGTACAAATACATACATACAAATACAAACATGATGAAAGAGGGCATGTGATGTTAAGTGGTTTGACTGGCCAATAGAAAGAGAGAAAGTGATTGTCTAGCCAATGAGATGAGAGAAGCAAGAATTCACATGTGAGCTACTTTATGTTATAGGATCTGGTGGTGAAAGGACAATCCCTTTGCAAGTGGCCAGAATGCCATTGCCTATACTGGATAATAGAACATTGATAGAGCAGGCAGTGAATATGAAAGTATCCAAGGTGATGGCACTGGTAACAAGCATTATGGTAATGATGGTCAGAAGAGGAAAGGGGTCTTTTAATGAGAAGACATTGTCATTTGTAAAGATTCTTGACTTGTTGTACAGCTGCTAACTCAGCTGGGATTAATGGTTTTGAAGATGTACAGTGGCTCAAAAAAGTGTCCCAATGTTTAGTGATTTTGAAAAGATTGGAAAATAATAGAAGAACAAGAATGAATTAAGTAAAGTACTTGCAGGATGGATAAAAGTATATGCTCTTGGCATTATGAAACATCTCTGGTTTATGTAATTTAGTTGCCATGGGAGTGAGGTACAAGCATTTCAAAATGACATGTCATTGGGACACTTATTTGACCCTATATTTAACAACCATTATATCATATGTAACATAGGAATTTGATAGCTGTTGATGGTTGCTATGTTACCAAGCTGTGTAATTGTGTAAGTGTCATAACTCCAAGCAATATAGACACCCTATGTCCCACTTCAATTGACCTCACCACATCATAAAGTACATTTCTATCTTTATTAAAGTCAATATTTATATTCATTCCAAATCTGGCTTTCTAGTCAGATAGATTATATCCAAAACTGGTCTAGGAAAGTCTACTATGGCCAAGTCAAGTTTTGAACTATTTGAAGGAGTGTTTCAAGCCATTATCATATTAAAAGATAATGCTTACTTCAGAAATTACCAAGTTTTTCATACTAGGAAGTAGATTATCCTTGAAAATGGACACATCCTACTTAGCATCCATTCTCCCCTCTGCCACTACAACTATCCTAACTCCATCCCAATTTATGAATTCTCAAACCATCAAGGAACTTCCTTCTAACTTTACTATTCTCTAAAGCTTCTTGTTCTATATAGGCTCAATTTTTTTTTCCACATATATGTCCTTTTATTTGATCCAATCCTACTGGTATTTGTCTCATCTGACAAAATAACTCTTGTCTATATAGTTTCCCACAGTCATCCTTGTATTTGAAAGCATAATCCAACCTCTTTTTCTATACTTGATAGGCAAGAGGGGTTTCTTTTCTTGTTTATAACCTTTAAAGATGTAGCCCCGAGAACATTTCAGACAGCTTGGACAGAGATAGAAGAGGCAAAGGCAGAGTTGATAAGATTGGTGGCCTGAACAGCATTGTCAACCTTTTCAGTGATAATACTAAAAGCAATACTTCTCTTGTTAAGAAAAGAAAGCTTGAAAGGATGTTCTAACTTGATATTCTCCTTTTCTAAAGGAACTTCTTGATGACCCTAGCCACAGTAGACTTCCCCAGACTGGTCTTGGATGCAATTTGTCTGGAAAAATGGTCAAATTCAGAAAGAATAAGATTTTCGGCTTTGATAGATGGAAATGTACTTTATAATGTGGTGAGGTCAATTGAAGTGGGACATAGGGTGTCTATATTGCTTGGAGTTATGTCACTTACATAATTACACAGCTTGGTAACATAGCAACCATCAACAGCTATCAAATTCCTATGTTATATATGATATAATGGTTGTTAAATATAGAGTCAAATAAGTGTCCCAATGACATGTCATTTTGAAATGCTTGTATCTCACTCCCATGGCAATCAAATTACATAAACCAGAGATGTTTCATAATGCCAAGAGAATATACTTTCATCCATCCTGCAAGTACTTTACTTAATTCATTCTTGTTCTTTTATTATTTTCCAATCTTTCCAAAATCACTAAACATTGGGACACTTTTTTGAGCCACTGTAGAAGGCATCAAAGGGGAAGAGGGTTGCTGTGAGGTCAAAGCAGGATGAATGGCAGGTAAGATGGGGTGAGCATTCTTAGCTGCTAACTCAATGGTGTAATGGTCAATGTTGACCAGGAACTCTCCAAAACCTAGCTGGTACATGATGGCATGAAGATTCTCCAGGATGAAAACCTGGATGGTGGCAACATAGTTGTGGTTGAGTGGGACAGAGTTGAGAGTGGTGAAGTCATTGGTAACAACTGAGAGATGCTGCATTTGGAGGTAAGCCTTGTATAACATGAAGAAAGGGGAGTCCATGTCCATGTGGGCCTAGAAGGGGATGGTGAGACAGGAGTCCACCAAGTAGTGGGACAGAGCACAAATATAATCAGCAGGGGGAGGTCCATCACAAAGGTTATTGGTGAGAGGGGGAACATCAACAGCAATGACAGGGAGAAGAGCTGGATGAGCTTCAAGGATTTCTGGGGAGAGCAGGTGGAAGATGATGGAAGTGGGTATGGAAGTGTGGGTAATGCCAGGAAGACATGTAGAGGTAATATTAGAAAGATTATCAGGAAGAACAGAAATGGTCCATCTAGGAGATTCCTGGATGGAAAAAGGGGTAGAAATAGTGACAGAGGATTTGGAAGAAATAAAGAGTTGCTTAATTGACATGGTGGGAGGTTTTGAAGTTTTATGAGAAGGGAAAAGTGGAAGAAGGGTGGAGTCTTTTATAATCAGAGAACACAGACTTTGCATGTTTGAGATTCCATTTTGGAATCCAGGAATCTTCTTTAGTAGAGACTGTGTATGCTGTTTTTGTGGTAGGAAGATAAGAAAGAAGTGTGGAACATAGGATGGATTTTCCAGGTTTTTGATAAGCAGAGTCAGTAGGTAAGGGAAGATAGGACTTCTGTGATAGTGAAGGGTCTTTCTTGTTTGAGATCAAATTTAGGAGTGGAAGAGTAGCATTTGAGATTCTCAGCCTCAAGTCAAATCTAATCTCCTTTGGAGAAGGGAATGAAGCCATGGTTTCCACAAGCTTTCATAACTTGGTAGATGATTTCATAGGTGGCAAGAGCCTCATCTTGGACAGCAGTCAACTCTTTGAGATGTTCTTCAATCATAGAGAGGTATGTGTCAGGAAGGACAGAGGGTAGGGCATAGGATTCATAGCCCATCATGAGATAGAATGGGAACTTTCCAGTGATAGAATGTGGGCAGTGATTGTAAGCAAACTTGGTATGGGTGAAGTGTTCTAACCATAGGATGGAGTTATTTCCATAGTAGATTTGAAGATAGATTTTTACTTCTTGATTTACATGTTTGGTTTCCCCATTGGTTTGAGGGTGGTGAGTGGTGGATAGGGAAAGGTTATATTCAAGGAGTTTTCTGAGTTCTTTTGTGAAGGTAGAGGCAAACTAGAGTCCACAGTTGGAGATGATTTTATCATAGAGGCTGAAACATTTGTGAACTTTGTGAAAGAAAAGGATGGTGATTCCAGCAGCAAAGATGGGTTTCTTGGTGGGGCAAAGAATTACCCCTTAGTAAGTCCATGGTCTACCATGACCAGGAGAGAATTGAAGGAAGAGAACAGGGGGAGGTCAATGATCAGGTTGTAGGAGATTTGTTGGAAAGGGCAAGAGGTGGACAACTTGATTGGTGTGGTGGAGGGAACAATGGGGTATATGTTTGTCTTGGCCTGTTGGCAAGAGGAATATCCTTTGTTGTACTTTTAGACAAACTGAGTGAGGTTTGGCCACCAGAATTTCAAAGTGATGAGTTGGTGAGTCTTAAAATAACCAGGGTGACTAGTGAAAGTGTGGTTATGGCATTGAGAGACAATAGAACAGTGTAGTTTGGTATCCAGAGAAATATAAATATATCCTTGGTAGGTGAGGACACCATTATTGAAGGCCCAGTCAGATAGACAAAAGTGGAAGGCAGGAGAAATTGACCCATCAAGGGCTTGCAATACATTCAAAATAAGGGGATCATCTTTGGAAGAGGATGAGATCTTCTGATGCAGAGCAATATTGATGATATGGATGAAAGGAGAGTTGGGGAGGAGGATAGTGCCTTCATTATCAGGGTCTTTTGGGTGGAGGTCAGAGTGTTAGAAGAGGGCGTTGGGACCAGCAAGAAGTTGTCCAGGGACATGTACCATTTTGAGATCAAAATCGGCAAGATCAAGAAGTTAATGAGCTTGTCATTAGTTTAGGGTCTGGGCTTGGTGGAAGTAAGTAAGGTTCTTGTGGTCTGTGAAGACCTGGATAGGGAAGAGGGATCCATGGAGGTAATATCTTCAGGATTTCAGAATGTGGATGATGGCAAGGAGTTCTCTGTCATAGATGTCATAGTTTTATTTGGCAGGAAAGAATGAAGTTGACAAGTAAGAGCAAGGGTGTCAGTCTCCATTTGAGTTGGTTTGGCAGAGGATTGTGCCAGAGGCATATTTTGAGGCATTAGTAGCAATGGCAAAGGGTGCAGAGGAGTCAAGGAGGTGGAGGATAGGTTTGGAGAGGAAAAGACATTTCAATGAGTCAAAGGACTTCTGGCAGGTGTCAGTCCAGTTCTATTCAGAGGATTTTTGGTAAGATTGATGAGAGGGCAAATGACAGTGAAATAGTCAAGGATGAAGCATTAGTGGAAGTTGGTGAAGTCCAGGGATGATCAGATTTCTTTGACCTTAATGGGAGTAGGCCATTTGGCAACTCCATCAAGTTTAACAGGATCCATAGTGAGTTGTCCAGGTTTCACAATCATTCCAAGGTATTCTATCTCTTTGGTAGCAAAGGTGTACTTCTCAAGCTTTAGATGAAGGTCAAGTTCTTATCTTCATTGGAGAACACATTTGATATGTTCAGTGTATATTGCTTCGTCAGGAGAGAAGATCAGGAGGTTGTCCATGTAAATGACAAGCCATCCTTTAGCTATTATATCTCTGAAGGAGCCATTCATGAACCTCTGGAAGGTGGCTGGGAAGTTGGTGAGACCAAAGAATATGACCAGTGGTTCAAAGAGTCCCTTGTAAGTAATGAACACTGCTTTTCACTGATGTTCATCTTTAATCCTGATGTTGTTGTATCCCCAACAGACATCAAACTTAGTGAATACTTTGATGTCCTTGAGTTTATTGATGAGATCAAAGATCAAAGAGAGAAAGTAAGCATTGCAGATGATATGTTCATTAAGGTATCTGTAGCCCTGGTAGGATCATAGTTTCCCATCTTTCTTGTTTATGAAGAATGGAGCAGCTTGGGAGGAATTGAAAGGATAAATCTTTCCAGCTTGAAGGTTCTCTTCTAGGAAGGCCTTGGTGGCCTTTTGTTCATCAGGGAAAAGAGGGTAGACTTTGCCAACCTTTGGGATGAAGGATTTGTTGAGGTTTATCTCATGATTATAGGGATGAGATGGGGGAAGATGTTTGGAGGTTTCCTTTGAGAATACTGAGGAGAATTGTTTGTATTTAGAGGGAAGGGCAACTTTAGGTTTGGCCTTTTCTGTAACAATGGCAAATTTGGTGGCATTGGTGAGTTTGGCAATAATGGAAAATCCTTGGAGATAAAGCATGATTCACAGCAGATTATCTGGTTGATGATGCATGCCTCTTTGGCTCATTGACAGAACTGTGATTCTGTCTTGTAGAATAGATATCCATAGAGTCAAGAGTCATGGACAGCATGAACATTGACATATTTGAGGGGATGAGCAGATGGGGTCTATCATTTAAGATGGAAGTCATGGTGGAGTTGGTCTGCAGTGTAAAGTTGGTAGAGTTTGGAGGATTGGTTGGAGGATTTGGGAATGCTAATGGTCTGTTGAGTCCAATTGATGGTGGGGTTGGTCTATTTTAACCAGGGAAGTCCAAGGATAATGTTCTTATTTTCACAGTTCATGATATAAAAGAGGATTTTGTGGGCAATGCCTTCAACATTAATAAACAGGGTGCAAGTGAAGCAGATGGAGCTGTTCTTATTGACAGATTGGTCAACATTTCAGATGGTGATGGATTTGGCAAGTTTCTAGGTGGGAAGTTGATGTTTTCTGACAAATTGTTAGTTAATGCAGGACATGTCTACTCTGCTATCAACAAGAGCATGAGCATCAATGACTTTTATTGTGTGTGAAGGTTTGATAAGTTGAATGAGAAGTTTCACTGTTTTCGAGGAAAAGGATACAATTATAGGAGCATACATAAGAGAAGGGGAGACTTGTGTTGAGTGAGTTCCCTGGTTTAAAAGTCCCATTGAAAAGAAACCTTTCTAACAGTTTCTTCTTTGTCATTATCATCCTCAAGCTCATTGAGTTTGGGGACTTCTTCATCTTTCTTGGTAACCTTCTGGATCTTTCAGTCCCCCAAGTTTTTGAAGCAGAGGAGGAGGCAAAGTTGGGGCATTTCCCACTGAGGTGGCTGCTTTGTTGGCAGTAGAAGCAAAGTCCTTTTTTGATGTAGTATTTCCATTCAGGGGGGTGAGTTTAGACACTCTTACAGTGTCTACATCCATGGCATTGGGGTCTTTGGTAGGGGAGGGAGTGAAAAAAATGTAAGATCAGTGTGTGACCTAGGAGGTCTTTCCAGCATGAAGCCTTGCAGTTTCCTGGGCCTACACAAATTGGAAATTGAAGAGTGTGGCCTTTTTATACCAATCCTTGATTTTCATGGAAACAGAGTCAAGTCTATAGATGTTTTACATGATGGGTTCTGCCAACCCAATAGAGTAGTAGCTGATAAAAAAATTCTTATTGGTGATGTCTGAATGGGCAATATTGCTTTGGAAATCTGCAGTGTATTTGGTAAGGTTGGGGACATAGGATTTCTTTAAGGAGTTATACTCTGTTCAGATGGTGGAGAGCCAAGAGATGGTGTTGGTGAGGGTATACTGATGGGTAAAGGTCTTCTAGAAGGCATTACAGAAGTCCTCAAAGGTGCTAAAGGAGATGGTGGTGGCAAAGATAGCCTTCTGCCAGAAGATATTGGCCCAGGTAAGAGCTGATCCAAAAGTCATGTAAGAAAGCACATAGATGATCTTTTTGGTATCTGAGTTGTAAAACTGGATGTTGACAGTGAGGTAAAATTGCATGTTATTGAGTCATTATATGGCCTTGGTGGAAGAACCATCATGGTGGGGCAGGACTACAGTGATGGTAGCTGCAAAGGTAGCTTAGATCTTTTGTTATGCTTGGCCTGGGTAGGGATGAGCATAGCCTTGAGATATAAGTTTGAAGGGTTCAAGATAAGCACACACTTAATGATAGTGCAAAGTTCAAGGGAAGACACTCCACTCAACAGTGGGAGTGACTAATCAAGGGTTCAAGGACAGGTCTAATGCCTGGACTTAGAGCAAAGGGGAAACACAGTGGATTTAGAGGAGACTCAAGGAGATCTAAGCTAAAGTATGTATATCAACAAGGTATCAAAGGTTTATATACCTTTGAAGAGAGCATAAGGGCAGGCATAGAAGAACAATAGCTAAGTAATTGTAGAACATTGTGGAAGGTGGAGGAAGTATCCACTGATGAAGCAAGTGGAAGATGACAGAGAATAAATGAGTCAGTGGAAGAAAAGAAAAGAAGTCCAAGAAGCTAAGATGGAACTATGCAAAGAGAGAAAAAAATAGGCATGAATCATAACATATCTACACTAATTCCTTTATTGCTCTTAGACATATCCATACATTCTTGGAAAGGCTCAAGAGATAACCAGTCAAGTTATAGTAACTTCAAAAACTATTCCAATAACTAACTTCAATAAAGGTCCTGAACCACTTGTGGAAATTTGGTCTAGCTTTTGGTGAGATCAAATAAAGTATATACAATCAGCCACAAATTGGTCCCTGAATTATGTGATGTGGCTCAGGAGTCATAAAGATATGGCAATTTCAAAATAGCTATACTATTGAAATACTTTTTAGACTTAAAAT
>JBBPUH010000092.1:17299-28503 GCA_038094555.1 Boletus aff. phaeocephalus
TGTCCTCCTTTGGTTTTAATCATAGCTTGAACCTTACTTGGCACACTTTCAATCAATTACTAATATTCTTCAACTGGTATCTTCTTTTACATCACCTAAATCCTGTCCTATAATTCCAGAACTTCACTAGAAGAGTTTTCATACTCTACCAGCCTCCTTTTCAGGTAACTCTAGAGATGTTCAATGGAATTTGGATCAGGAGACTGTGTAGACCATACCATGGTCTGAAATTCCTTCTTTTCCAACCATTTTCTCACCTTCTTGCAAGTATGCTTGAGGTTATTATCTTGCTGAAAGATGATATGAGGAGGATCAAGATCATAACACTGCAAAATATTGAGTAGGTCATTTTTCAGAATCTGAAAGTAAAGATTCCCATCCATCATACCATCAATCTTGGCAACATAGCCAACTCTTTGCCAAGTCATACACCTCCATACCATTACAGAGCCTAGGATGTGTCATATTCATGTCAACCCCTATTTCTGACCATCTCCAATTGATGTCATTTGACTTTGGTTATCTCCATCAAACCCCTCTGAAGGAGTTTAACCCTGGTCTAACAATCATTCCAGACTTGCATCAGAGTTCCTCCACCTTTTAGACTTCCTATTTTGTATATTACCTTTTGTTCTAGTTCTGTTCTTGTATCTTTCCTTTCTGTCTAGTATAGCCTTTTGGACTCCCTCAGTATATTTGTCAACCTGACTCTCCTGCTTATTCAAGATGTGTCTTTGGCATGTTCATTCACTATTCTGTCTTATTCATCCCTGTGTACATTGCCTCTTACTTCTTAGTCATCTCCAGTCTGAACTTACTCTGGACATCTCAGGACTTTGTATATACATAATCTCTGTACTTTCTTCTGTATTCCTCAGTTTGAATATTGTACATCATTGTATATATTACTGTATGCTCACTGTGTTGTTCAATATTATCTATCTTTCTCTTCTCCTCATCTTTGAACCATATTCTCTCTTATCATCTCTGATCTTTGAAATATAAGGACCAGAAACTGGCAAGGGTGTGACACATAAGTCCTATATCAATATCCTGTCACATCCTTGATTTCTGCAAAGTCCAACTCTGGTTATCTTTGGTTCCAGGCAACACATTGGTCCTGGAGTTCCAGACTATCTTAGAGTTGGCACTCTAAACACTTCCTTTTATATTCTGTCTCCTTTTGTTCTAGATCATCTTTGTAAGTTTGTATTATTCTCTTAGTAAGATTTCTCAGTTTCTGTCATTCTCTGTCTTCTGTCTTATTCAGCTCTGTATACATTGCCTTTGCTTAATGTTTCTACTTACCAATCTCTGGTCTGGAGTTCTAACAAACATTAGTATATAATCTCCCATACTTCCTCTGTAGTTCTCTAGTTTGAATATTAATATTGTTTGTCATTGTGTGTCATTGTGTATGTCACTGTGGTTTATTGTGATGCTCATTATGTATGCTCATTAAATATCACCTATCCTTCTCTTCTCCTTGTCCTTGAACCATCTCCTCTCTTTATCATCTCTGATCTCTGAAATACAAGGACCAGAAACTGGCAAGGATGCAACACATAAGTCCTGCACCAATGTCCTCACCTCCTCCATACACCACTCCATCCCAGTTTGACTCCAAATGACTTGTTTTCAGACTTCATCCTGAAGTTCCAGAAATGACCCCTATCCTCTGGACTTCCATTGGACATCCCCCAGGAGAAGATTCACTTCCTTCCATCCCACCTCAGGAGCACCACTCTGACATATCCTCACCTCCTCCATACCCTGCCCTGCCCCAATTTGACTCTGGATGACCTATCTCCAGACTTCATCCTAAAGTTCCTGAAGTGACCCCTATCTTTTGGACTTTCATTTGACATCCCCAGAAGAAGATCTCCTACATTCCTCTCCACCTCAGGATCACCACTGTGACAGAATGGATGAAAATATGTACTCTTGACATTATGAAATATCTTTGGTCTATGTAATTTGGTTGTCATGGAGGTGAGGTACAAATGTTTCAAAATGACATGTTATTGGAACATTTATTGATCTTATATTTGACTACCATTATATTAAATGTGACATAGGAATTTGATAGCTGTTAATGGTTGCTATATTATCAAGCTATGTAATCATGTAAGTGACATAACTCCAAGCAATGTAAACATCCTGTATTCCACTTTAATTAAGCTTACTATACATATTTGTCACATCCCAGATTTTTGTAAAGTCCAACTCTGGACATCTCTGGAGTTCCAGATGATATATTGATCTTTGGGTCTGAACTATCTTGAAGTTGGCATTTCAGATGATATCTTTTATATTTATCTCATTCTGTTCTAGTTTGTATTTGTAAATCTGTATTATTCTCTTAGTAAGATTTCTTGGTTTCTATTATTCTCCATATTTCATCTTATTCATCACTGTGTACATTACCTTTGCTTAACTCTTTTACTTCCCAATCTCCAGTCTGGAGGTATGTATACCGGGCATTAGTATATAAATCCTTGTACTTCTTTCATAGTCTCTTGATTTGAATATCAAATAAGTCATCTCCTAGTCCGAGTCTGACTTAACTCTCTTATCTCCATTCCATTGAGTGGTTGATCACACCATTCAGACTCATGAATGTTCTGGTGGTATTGATTTTTTTTGTTTGTCCATCCACTTGAGGATGGAATGCAGTGGGTTTGATTCCTGCTTGTTTGCAAATATCTGCCATTACCTGTGATGCAAATTGCAGTCCTCAATCTGATGTGATCATTTTTGGGAATCCTTTTTCTTTTCAAACATGATCTTGATAGAGCTTGGCTGTTTCTAATGCTGTTATGGTTTTATGGCAAGGGATAAATATGGCTTCTTTCAATAGTTGGTCAATAACTACTAAGATAGAATTGTATTTGAGTTTTCCACTTGGTGGTAGATCAGTGACAAAATCAGTTGAAATATCCACCCAAGGTTCAACTGGTATCAGTAATGGTTGGAGCTTTTCTAATGGTGTGATATTTTGTCCTTTCATGTGTATGCAGTGGTCACAGTGTGAAATATAATCCTTGACCTGTGCCTGCAGGTTAGGCCAATAAAAGCTTTTCTATATAGAATGCAAAGTTTTCTCAACTCCTGGATGTCTTGCAATAGGAGTGTCATGGTGTAGTTGCAGGATATTCATGTGATATTTTTCTGGAATAAGAAAGTGTCCATCTTTATTTGCTAGCAAATCTTTTAGCTCCATATGGATTTGGTCCAATAATTCATTAGCTTCTGATTTGATGGATATAGTGTTTATTTTTGCCTGAGGAATGATGAGAACACTTTTATTGTCATCATCTTTTCCTTCAGCAAGGTCCTCATGATGGGATAAAGTATCTGGCTTTCCCATTTGTGAACCTGCCTTATGAACTCATTTGAAATTGAATCTGGACAAATATTGAGTCCAATGAGCCTGTCATCTATTGAGGTCCTGCCTCTTCATGAACCATTGAAGGTTGGCATGGTCATTCCAGATTTCAAATTCAAATTTGGCTCCTTCCAAATAGTTTCTCCATTGCTCTAGGCTTCTAATAATGAAGAGCATTTCTTTATCTGCTATAGAGTAGTTGCATTCTTCTGATGTCATGCTGTGCAATGAATAAGCTACAGGATGCCATTTGTCTTCTTTTTCTATAGATAGGACTGTGCCTGTAGTTGTTATGTTTGGCCTGGGTAGAGACAAGCATAGCCTCAAGATATAAGTTTGAAGGGTTTCAAGGTAAGCACATACCAATGGTAGTGCAAAGTCCAAGGGAAGACACTCCACTCAACAGTGGGAGTGACTGGTCAAGGGTTCAAGGACAGGGCTAATGCCTGGGCTTAGAGCAAAGGGAGAACATAGTGGATTCAAAGAAGATTTGAGGAGATCTAAGCTAAAGTACATCAGTGAGGTATTGAAGGTTTATATACCTTTAAAGAGAGTGTAAGGGCAGGCATAGAAGAGTAACAGCTAAGTAAGAATGGAATATCATAGAAAGTGGTGGAAATATCCACTGATGAAGCAAGTGAGGGATTACAAAGAACAGGTGAGTCAGTGGTGAGAAAAAGAAACAAGGTCTGAGGAGCTAAGGTGTAACTGTGCAAAGAAAGAAAAGAGTAAGTAAATCATAACAGTAGTGAAGTCTGATGTATTTGTTTCTAGCCAAAAATGACAATCATTATCTGGGTATGTAAGGATTGGTGCCGAGGTGAATAGGTTTTTAAGCATGTCAAGTGACTTTTGTTGTGAGTCGGCCCAAGTAAAGGGTATATCTTTTCTGGTGAGATCGTTGAGAGGACAAGCAACCTATATGTAGTCTTCTATAAATCTTCAATAGAAATTCACATGTCCAAGGAAACTCCAAACTTGTTTTACTGTAGTAGGTGTTGGCCATATCAGGATGACTTTAACCTTTTTATTGTTGATTCCAAGAGATAACATGATCATTCCTAGAAATTCTACTTCTTTAATCCAAAAGAAGCATTTCTCTGGTTTTATAAATAAATTGTTTTCTTCCAATCAACATAATACTTCAGGTATGATCTTGTTGTATTCTTCTTGATTTTCTGTTTTGGTAAAGATCATTAGATCATCAATGTAAACAATACAGATGTCTTCCATAATTGCAAAGATGTCATTTATCATGGTCTGGAATATTGTAGGGGAATTGCAAAGACTGAAGTACATTACCAGCAGTTCATATGCCCTCTATGGCATACAAATGTGGCTTTCCATTTATCTTCTTCTTTGATTCTAATATTGTGGTATCCCCATCTGAGATCCATTTTTGTAAATAGCTTTGATTCTTTGAGCTTGTCGACAAGCTGAGAGATTAAGGGTAAAGGATAATTGTTTTTGATGGTGTGCTTGTTGAGGTAATGGTAGTCCTGTATCATTCTCTTTCTTCCATCCTTCTTTGGAACAAAGAAGACCAGTGAAGTTTGTGAAGATTTTGAGGGTCTAATATATCCTTTTTTGAATTGGTTGTCTATGAACTCTGTTACTTCTTTTTGTTCTTCTGGTGAAAGGGGAATCAATTGACCCTTCCTAGGAACAAAGTCTTCCTTTATTTCTATAGCATGGTTCCAAGGTTTTCTAATTGGCATGCATTCTGATTGCTTCTTTGAGAAGACATTAATATATTTGTGATATTCTTTTGGGACTAGCTCCTCTAGTGATTTGTCTTTGTTTATGAGTTCAGCAAGCTTCTGATCTATTTTCTGTCCTTGTCTTTGGGTGACAGTAATCTGTAAACTTTCATTTTTTTCAAGAAGAATTTTCTGTACAAAGAGCATTCTACACTTTTTTGGACATCTAGTTATCTTGACAAATCCTGTTTTCCAATTGATTTCTGGATTATGATGTTTTAGCCATGTATATCTGAGTATCAACTGATTCTTTCCAAGATTGGTGACTTCAGTAATGGTATCTTCCATGTAACCATCATATTCTATGGTTATGGCAGTGGAATGTGTCAAGCCTCCTGCTGTTATGCTTGACCTGGGTAGGGACGAGCATAGCCTTGAGATATAAGTTTGAAGGAGTTCTGAGTAAGTGCACACTCAATGGTAGTGCGAAGTCCAAGGAAGACACTCCACTCAACAGTGGGAGCGACTGGTTCAAGAGTTCAAGGGACAGGTCTAATGCCTGGGCTTAGAATGAAGGGGAATCAAGTAGATTCAGAGGGGACTCAAGGAGATCTAAGCTAAAGTACATCAGTGTGGTATCAAAGGTTTATATACCTTTGGGAGATCATAAGGGCAGGTATAGAAGAATAATAGCTGAGTAAGAATGGAATGTCATAGAAGGTGATGGAAGTATCCACTGACAAAGCAAGTGAGGGATTATGGAGAACAGGTAAGTCAGCAGTGAAAAGGAAACAGAGTTCAAGAAATTGAGGTGAAACTGTGCAAAGAAAGAAAAGAGTAAGCATAAATCATAACATTACCCCCATACTAGATTCAAGACAACATTGAAGAACCTAGTAGTAATTGTAAAGTGAAGAATAAGAGTAGCCTGGCGAACCTGTGATGTTCAAGTAACCTTCTTTGGGAATAACATCATCTCCAGGAGAAGAAGAGTGAGGACAAGGTGGAGGGATGGGAATAGAACAATGGCAATGAGATCCCAATGACTGGGAAGAATGAGACAAGTAAGACAAGTTAGAGGATGAAGAACCTTGATGAGACCTAGTGGAACAGTATAAAGATGAGGAGGACTAAGGGATCAGGTGACAAGGAGGGGATGGAGCATCAGAGAGGCAGTTGGCCAAAGATCCTCCATTGTGGATGGGACCTGATGGGGTGTTCATAGTCCTGTTACGGGTGGAAGGTCGTCTGATGGTGAAAGGACAATTCCTTTGAGAATGTCCAGGGCACCATTGTCTACACTGGATGATGGGACATTGGGAGAGTGGGCAGTGGATACAAAAATGTCTGAGGCAATGACATTGGTGGCATGTGTCTTGATAATGGTGGTCAAAAGGGGAAAGGGGCCCTTTGGCAAGAAGGTGTTGTTGTTCATGGAGGTTCTCAGCTCATTGTACTACTGCAAGTTCAGCAGGGGTCAATGATTCAGAAGATGTGGAAGATATTGAAGGGAAAGAAGGTCATCATGGGGTCAAGGTAGGGTGAATAGTGGGCAGGATGGGATGAGTGTTCTCAGCTGCCAGCTCGATGATGTATTGATCAATATCAACCAGGAATTCTCCAAAGCCTAGCTGGTACATAGTAGCATGGAGGTTCTCCAAGATGGAGGCCTGGACAGTGGCAATGTAGTTGTGATCGAGGGGAGCAGAGTTAAGGGCAGTGAAGTTGTTAGTAATGACCGAGAGACACTGAGTCTGCAGGTAGGCCTTGTATAGGGTGAAGAAAGAAGAGTCCATATCCATATGGGCCTCAAATGGGATAGTGAGGCGGGAATCCACCAAGTAGTAGAACAAAGCACGAATGTAGTAGGTGGATGGGGGTCTGTCACAAAGGTTGTTGGCAAGAGGGGGAACATCAACAGCAACAACAGGAGGTAGGGCTGGGCAAGCTCCAAAAGGTTCTGGGAAAAGGGGATGAAAAACAACAGGAGCAAGTATGGAAATATGGGTAATGCCAGGGAGGCACATAGGAGTAATGTTGGAAAGATCATCAGGGATAACAGAAACAGTTCATCCAGGAGATGCCTGGGTGGAAGAAGGGGTGGAAACAGTGACAGAAGATTTGGAAGAGATGGAAAGTTGTTTGATAGACATAGTAAAAGTTGTTTGAGGGTTCAAAAGTTATGAGGAAGGAAAAGCGGAGGGATGGAGTTTTTTATATGTAGAGAGGGCAGACTTTGCATGTTTGAGATTCCGTTCTGGGATCCAGGAATCTTCTTCGGCAGAGTATCCTTTCCATCGGATCAAGAACATGTGGCAAGAGAAAGGTCCACAGTGGTGAAGGATCTTTTCAATTTCATATTCTTCTTCTCCTTCAATTAGGTCAGGTGGCAGAGAAGGGAAGTTGGGGCTGTGTACACTGTTTTCGCAATAGGGCGATAAGAGAGAAGCATGGAACATGGGGTGAATCTTCTAGGTTTTCAGCAGGCAGAGTTGGTAAGTGAGGGGAGTTAGGACTTCTGTGATAGTGAAGGGTCCTTCTTGTTTGGGATCGAATTTTGGAGTGGGAGAGTGGCATTTGAGGTTCTTAGCCTTGAGCCAAATCTTGTCTCCTTTGGCGAAAGGAACAAAGCCACAGTTTCCATGAGCTTTCATGACTTGGCAAGCGAGTTCATGGGCAGCAAGGGCTTTATCTTGAGTGGTGGTTAGCTCTTTGAGATGTTCTTCAATTGTGGGGAGGTCTGTGTTGAGGAGGACAGAAGGTAGGGCATGGGGTTCATAGCCCATCATGAGATAGAATGGGGACTTTCCAGTGACAGAATGTGGGTGGTGATTGTGGGCAAATTCAGTGTGGGTAATGTGTTCAGACCATGAGGTGGGATTGTTCCCACAGTAGATCTGAAGATATGTCTCTACTTCCTGGTTTACACACTTGGTTTCTCCATCAGTTTGAGGGTGATAGGTGGTAGATAGGGAAAGGTTATATCTGAGGATTTTTCCAAGTTCTTTTGCAAAGGTGGAGGTGAATTGGGAACCATGGTCAGAGATGATTTTGTTGTAAAGGCCGAAGCGTTTGTAAACCTTATGGAAGAAGGGAGTGGCAATTCCAGCAGCAGAGACGGATTTCTTGGTGGGGCAAAGAATTACCCCCTTAGTAAGCCCATGGTCTACCAAAACCAGGAGAGAATTGAAGGAAGAGGACTGGGGGAGGTTGGTGATCAGGTCACAGGAGATTTGTTGGAAAGGGCAAGAGGTGGAGGATTTGATTGGTGCAGTGGAGGGAATGGTGGGGTGTGTGTTTATCTTGGCCTGCTGGCAAGAGGAACATCCTTCAATGTACTTTCAGACAAATTGAGCAAGACCTGGCCACCAGAACTCTGCCACCACAAGTTACTGAGTCTTTAGGTATCCAGGGTGACCAGCAGAAGCGTGATCATAGCATCCAGAGATGATGGAGCAGCATAGGTCTTCGTCTGGGGAAATGTAGACATGTTCTTGGTAGGTGAGGATGCCATTGTCAAAGGCCCAGTCAGATAAGTGAGAGCAGAAGGCTGGGGGAATTAACCTGTCAAGGGCTTGCAGTGCATTCAGAATGAGGGGATCATCCTTGGAGGAGGATGAGACCTTCCAATGCAAAGCAGAGTCAATGACATGGATGAAGAGAGAGTTGGGGAGGAGGATAGTGCCTTCATTGTCTGGGTCTTCGGGATGGAGGTCAGGTCGTTGAAAGAGGGCATCAGGACCAGCAAGGAGTTTTCCAGAAACATGTACCATTTTCAGGTCAAAGTCTGCAAGGTCAAGGAGCCAATGAGCTTGTCGTTGGTTGAGGATTTGTGCTTGATGGAAATAGGTGAGGTTTTTGTGGTCAGTGAAAACCTGGACCGGGAATGGGGAGCCATAGAGGTAATGTCTCCAAGACTTCAAGGCACAGATAATGGCAAGGAGTTCTTGGTCATAGATGTTGTAGTTGTGTTTAGCGGGAGAAAATGAGGTTGACGGGTAGGAGCAAGGGTGCCAGTTGCCATTCAAGTTGGTCTGGAGGAGGATTGCACCAGAGGCATACTTTGAAGCATCAGTGGCGATGGCAAAGGGGGTAGAGGGATTGAGAAGGTGAAGGACAGGTTTTGAGAGGAAGAGACGCTTTAGTCAGTCAAAAGACTTCTGGCAGGCGTCAGTCCAATCCCATCCTGAGGATTTCTTGGTGAGGTCGATGAGGGGACTAGCAACAGTAGAGTAGTCAGGAATGAAGTGTCTGTAGAAGTTGGCGAAGTCCAAGAATGATTGGACTTCCTTGACCTTGGTGGGGGTAGGCCATTTGGCAATCCCATCAAGCTTGACAGGATCCATAGTAAGCTGTCCAGGTTTGACGATCATTCCAAGGTATTCTATCTCCTTAGCAGCAAAGGTGCACTTTTCGAGCTTTAAGTGGAGGTCGAGTCCCTGCATTCGTTGGAGGACTCGCTTAGTACATTCAGTGTGGGTCTTCTCATCAGGGGAGAAGATCAGGAGGTCATCCATATAGATGACTAGCCATCCTTTGGCGATCATATCTCTGAAGAAGTCATTCATGAATCTTTGAAAGGTGGCAGGTGAATTGGTGAGGCCGAAAAACATGACTAGTGGTTCAAAGAGTCCTTTGTGGGTGATGAACACCACCTTCCATTGGTGACCATCTTTTATTCTGACATTGTTGTATCCCCAACAGATGTCAAACTTGGTGAAGACCTTAGTGTCCTTGAGTTTGTCGACAAGGTCAGAGATCAAAGGGAGGGGATAAGCATTGTGAATGGTGTGTTCATTAAGGTACCTGTAGTCTTGGCAAGATTGCAGTTTTCCATCCTTTTTGTTTACAAAGAAGAACAGGGTGGCTTGGGGGGGGTTGGAAGGGCGAATCTTTCCAGCTTGGAGGTTTTCTTCAAGGAAGGCTTTGGTGGCCTTTTGTTCATCTGGAGAGAGAGAGTAAATCTTGCTGACTTTTGGGGTGAAGGACTCGTCAAGGTTTATTTCATGGTTGTAGAGGTGAGATAGGGAAAGGTGTTCAAAGGTTTCTTTGGAAAACACAGAGGAGAATTGTTTATATTCGGGGGGGAGAGTGACCTTTGGTTTGGCCCTTTCTGCTGCCATGGCAAGCTCAGTAGCATTGGTGAGTTTAGTGATGATGGGGGAGCCTTTGGGGATAAAGTGGGATCCACAATGGATGATGCAGTTAATGGTGTGAGCCTCCTTGTCCCATTAACAGAATTGTAATTCCATTTCATAGTGTAGGTATTTGTAGAGTTAGGAATTGTGGACGGCATGGACATTGACATGCTTGGGGGGACGAGCAGATGGTGTCCATCATTTGAGATGGAAATTATGGTGAAGTTGGTTGGCGGTATGGAGTTGGTAGAGTTTAGAGGATTGGTCAGAGGATTTGGGGATGTTAATGGTCTGTCAGGTCCAATTGATGGTGGGATTGGTTTGTTTCAACCAAGGGAGTCCAAGAATAATATTCTCATTTCTGCAGTTCATGACATAGAAGAGAACTTTGTGGGCAATACCTTTGATGTTAATTAATAAGGTGGAGGTGAAGTGGATCGAGCCATTTTTGTTGGCAGATTGGTTGATATTTCAGATAGTGATGGGTTTGGCGAGTTTCTGAGTAGGAAGTCGATGTTTTCTGACGAATTGCCAGTCAATGCAGGACATATCTGCTCTGCTATTGACAAGAGCACAAGCATCAACAGCTTTCATTGTATGTGAGGGTTGGATAAGCTTAATGGGGAGTTTCATTGCTTTTGAAGAGAAAGATACAATTACAGGAGCACACATAAAGGAAGGGGAGACTTACATCGAATAAGTTCCCTGGTTCAAAAATCCCATTGGAAAGAAATCTTCCTAACAGTTTCTTCTTTGTCATCGCTGTTCTCAAGCTCAATGAGTTTGGGGACTTCTTCATCTTTCTTGGCTACCTTCTGGACCTTTCAATCCTTCAGGTTTTTGGGTGTGGGGATGGAGGAGGCAAAGTTGGGGCATTTCCCACTGAGGTGACCACTTCATTGGCAATGGAAACAGAGTTCTTTTTCGATGCAGCATTTTCATTTGGTGGGGGTGAGTTTAGACACTCTTACAGCATCT
>JBBPUH010000093.1:0-28443 GCA_038094555.1 Boletus aff. phaeocephalus
AGCGGACTAGCCACTTGTTGGATCAACTCAGGATGACTCTGGAGTCCACAATGAGTAACCAAGATAATATTGAGAGGGATAATAGAGTTGTACTAACCTGGAGTCCACAATGAGTAACCAAGGACTGTGTTGTGGCGCTCCAGGGAGTATCTGTGCTTCAAGGAAAACAAATGAAAACAGATCAGCCACAATGTGCTGAATGAACAAAGGTAAAGCTCTGCATGGGCAGAGAGACCATAATAAGCTAAAGAAGAGCTGAAAGCGGTAGATAAGTAAAGTGACCATGGAGAACAATATGGGCACCATTAGAAAGTGAAATAAGTCATGGCAAAGGTGCGAAATCACCAAAGCTAACAAATTTTTTTTATAGACAAAGAGGAGAAACTTTGCATATTTTATGTTTTGTTCTGGGATCTGGGGGTTTTCTTCAGCAGAGTATTCTTTTCATTGGATTAAAACATGTGTAGAAGGAAGGTCCATAGTAATGGAGAATCTTTTCAATTTTGTATTCTTCTTCTTTCTTGATAAGATCAGGTGGTGGAAAAGGGAAGTTGGGGTCATGTATGCTATTTTCACAGTAGGGAGATAAAACGAAACCATGAAAAACCAGGTGGATTTTCTAGGTTTTTGATAGCTAAAGGGAAATAGAACTTCTGTGATAATGAACAGTCCTTTTTAATTTGGATCAAATTTTGGAGTGGAAGAATGGTGTTTAAGTGTCATATCCATGTCAAACCCCTATTTCCAACCATATCTGATTGTTGTCATTCAACTCCAGTTATCTCCATTGAACTCCTCCATAGAAGTTCAACCCTGGTCCACCAATCATCCCAGACTTGCCTTGGAGTTCCTTTGCCTTCCAGACTTCCTATTCTATACATTCTCCTTTTGTTCTAGTTCCATTCTTGTTACCTTTCCTTCTGTCCAATAGAGCCTTTTGAACACTTGGTATATTTGTCATCCTGACACTCCTGCTTATTCAGGATGTATCCTCAGCATGTACATTCTCTGTCCCATCTTATTCATCCCAGTATACATCATCTCCTTACTTATTAATCATCTCTGGTCCAGATTTACTCTGGACATATCAAGACTTCATATATAATCCCCTATACTTCCCCCATAGTTCCCTAGTTCAAATATTGTAGGTTATTGTATATTCACTTGTTATCCAATATCATCCATCCTTCTCTTCTTCTCATCCTTGAACCATCTTCCCTCTTCATCATCTCTAATCTTTGAAATATAAGGACCAGAAACTGGCAAAGCCACAACACATAAGCCCTGCACTGATGTCCTCACCTCCTTTGTACTCTGCTCTGCCCTGGTTCAACTCTGGATGGCTCATTTCCAGACTTCGTCCTAAAGTCCCAGAAATAACCTCTATCCTCCAGATTTCCATCAGACATTCTCCAGGAGAAGATATCTTTCTCCTTCCATCTGCCTCAGGAGCACCACTCTGATAGTATATTTGAACTAATCTTGCAAGTCATTGTTGTTTCATGACTTCTGTCATACCTACACAACACCCTCTGTCTTTCAATACCCTCTCAGAACCTCCAAACCCCTCATGACTTCCAATGTTGGATTTGCCTAGCCAGGCTCTCTGCATTGCAATCACATTCCAGACTTTCCTGGTGATCATCCACCTCAACTCCATTCCTCTAAGGGTTACTCCACCCTCACCTCTGTACTCGCTTCCATAATCTGTCCTTCAGATGGATCTCCCTAAGTTGGACTTTCGTCCTTCTCACCTCCATTTTAATATCTTCCTCTATCTCATTTCAAGTCCCCTTGGTTCAAATGCCTTTGTTTTAAGGATTTGTTGTTGCCGATGTACTCCATTGAGTCCAGCATTAAGCAACACTATCTGATGAATTCTGTCATAAGAACCATCTCTGAATCTGAACTTTGTGCACTTGTACACTATGGTCTCTGTCAATTCAAAACACTCCTGAATGAGCCTTTTCACTCATTTCTCAAAGGGTTACCTGTCCTGTGGCTTTTCTCTTTGTTCCCCCATCAAAGATCCTTCATGCTGTCAACATCTCCGGATCTCCGGAGTTTACATGAATCTTCTTCACTGTTTTCCTGTGTTGTCCTGTTCATACTAGAGCTCCATTCCCAAGTTCACATGATTGCAGTTGACTTCATTCAGGTCTCACAACCATCCCTATTCCCATTTGAAGCCCATCTGGTGTCCTGATCTCCATCCAGAGTATCTTTGAACTAACATGAACCTGCTTCACCTGTTCTATTGCACCTGTCAATCCTCCAGTGGAGCATCCCATCCCTCATCTCCTTCCTGTCACCTCCTGATTTCCCATTCTCAATCTCCAAAGTTGTTTTCTCATAGGCAAATTCCACCTCCAGACCCTTTTGATCACCCCTCATTGGATTCTAGATGTAACTAGCATCAGAATTGCTAACCAATCTGTTTTTTGATCTGTTGATCAGAGTAGAAAATAGGTAGCAACTATCTAAGCTTCTGCAAAAAGAATGCCAACCCCCCAATGTCAATCCAACACCAAGACACAGGTACCAACATTATTACAACAGCTCCAATCCCAACTCCATCTCACCATCACATTTAGTATTCTTGTGGTACACCCATACTTTGTGCACACCTGTGTCCTTGTACACACCCTGGAAATGCCTTTGGAACATCCCTGGACTTCAATGCCATCCTCCCATTGCACATTTGTTACATTATACAGTTCTTGGGCTGCACTTGGTCCTCCTTCTCCTTCTGTTCATGCTATTTCCAGATTTCTAACCATAGGATTTACCTTTGTTCATTAGCCCATTGTGGCTGATCTGTTTTTATTTGTTTTCCTTGAAGCGCAGATGCTCCCTGGAGCACCACAATGCAGTCCTTGGTTACTCACTGTGGACTCCAGGTTAGTACAACTTTGTGATCTCTCTCAATATTATCTTGGTTACTCAATATGGGCACCATTAGAACTTGAATCAAGTCATGGCAAAGGTGTGAAATCACTAAACACCATCAGAAATGACATTGAGTGATATTCACCAAAAAACATCATAGAAAAAACAAAGCAAGCCTCTATAGAGAATGCAGGCAGAACATTAAGAATAATGAAATGGTCTGCTTGCTTGAAGAAAAGTTTGTGGAATGTGAATCAGCTCTCTTAACTCTTATCTGCCTGGAACTGATCTATCATTGACACATCAGGTAATTGAACATAGCATTTAATTTTATCTGTGTTGTTCAAGGCTGAATGTTGTTGACAATTTATTCATATCTCTCAAGTCTCTCAGATAGTCCAATTTGTATACATCTACAACTTTCTAAATGATGAAATTGTGGATCTTGCCTTATACCTTCCCCCATATCAGCCTAAATATCATTCATGTATGATGAGGACAGCCATTTGGAAGAAGCAAGATACATATGGCATCTTGACCATTCCATTTCATCATAGTGGTGAGTAATTTTTTGAAGTGCCCTGAGCCCTTGTGGAATAAATTACCAATATTGTGCATCAACATAGCCAAATACAATGCCTGTAAGTTTATATTGGTGGAAAGAACTTGAAGAATGCAAGGACTTGGAGATCTAAATAAAATTGTACCCCAAGATGGTATTGTCAGGGAATTCCAAGTTTGATGGTTGCACATTCAGTAGAGATCTGGGTGATGTGTCCTATAATGACAGGACCCAATCTGTTGTATGGATTGTTATGCAGGATAAAATCATTATAGCTAAGTAGGGATTGGGAGAGCAATCTTCATGCATAGTTACTTCTTCTGCTTAAAGATTTTTATTTTCTTGTTTCCTCTATTATAATTATGATGGTAAGATCAACAACAAGAAGATTATCCATGATTTGCTAGAGTTCATGGTGGATAATAAAAGTGACATGGTGAAGCTCACTTCACCTATCCATTTGGTATGAAATGAGACCTCAGGCAAAGATAGAATTGTGTTGGATAATAAGTTGGATATTGGAAATCATAACATGATCAGGATTGTCAAAAATGTAAACTACTCTATTCAGACTGAGGCTGATGTTGTAGGTGATGTCATCACAATCAGTCTTGTTGATGAAGTAGCAAATACTGCACTCAAATACTGTCAACAATGCCTTATGGACAGCAGTGGATGTCATGATGAATATATTGTCTGTACCATTGATCATATGATTAGCTAACTCATTTAAGTTTCTTATTCAACTCATTTTATATTTGTTTTCATGCTGCATCATGAAATGCTTTGCATGAGTAGAGGGTATGACTGGTAGATCCTGTCACTAGGAACAAGATAGTAGCCTATGCATGAAATAATTTTATATACCAAGATTGATATGGATTAACTGCTGGTTGATGCAATATCACATGGATACTGAGGAAAATGATTGGAACATTTCTCAATGGAAGATAGAATATTATACAGGTGCTGAGCAAGGTGTGTGGGAGTTCCAAATATAATATACAGACCATTGTTTATTCTGCTTAGATATGGCATATTGCACCCATCCCATCATCCATTTTTCTTGCCACTCTCTTTATCAACAAAACATTTTTTTTCTAGCACTAAATTTTCTCTAAGTTTTAATTGTACATTTTCTCTGCCTAGAAGGTATTGCTTTGGCATGGACATATAACCAGGTTCTAAGGAGTAAGTGTGAAATTTTTTAATTTGATTTTATAATCTATTATTTTAATTGCCATGAATTGAATGGAAATGTCTTTGCCTCCACCAACCTATTTGAGGAGAAAGGTATCAAGGCTGGATCTCTGATTTTAAATCTAACAAAGGTCCAAGAAAAGTGGAATGAAGATGTAAATATGCAAGTTGTCAAGTAAAGTTGACTGGAGGCTGAGAGAATAGAACAAATGTGTCACACCCTTGTAATTACAGGGGAAGATATACTGGTGTTCAGTATAACTTTGGACCAGAGATTGGTAAAGAAAAAATTTAAACAAAGGAAATATACATGAGGGTGAATAAGACAGAAGTTGAAGAATATCAAAAACAAAAAAAGGTGACTAAAAGGATAATATGACTTAGCAAGATGAACTAAAACAAAAGAAGATTGTATTGAAAAGAAAACATCTGAAATGCCAACTCTGAAAAAGTCTGGATCCAAAGATCAATATGTTTTCTGAAATCAAAGATAACTTAAGTTGAACATTGCAAAATTGAAGTGCAAAGACTGCCTTGAGTGCCATGTTGCTGTTATCCCTCTTAATATTGTCTTGATTACTCATTGTGGATTCCAGTCATCCTGAGTTCATCCAGCAAGTGGCTAGTCCACTTCCAACAAGCATTTTACTTTTATCAATTAATTGAATAATTTCTTTATTTCTATTAAATCCAATAGGTCACTAGAGTGGTGGAAATCAAGCCACTAGTGTGCATATATGGAATAAAAAATAAACCATATGCTATTCTTTTAATGGCTTGGTTTAGAAACTTTAAATTCATCATGTTTCAATTTCCTATAAAGGCCACCCTGAGAATGTTGAAGTCCAATGCACTTTCAATGTTCTACTTATCAATAACTTTGAGGTCACTGTTACAGTTCTTGTCATCATTAAACTGTCTTATTTAATAATTATAGAATTGGACAAGCTATTGGACATTGACTGACTGGTTCTCTAAGTGATTGGTGATGGGGCTGCTTGTAAAGGCAATATGAAGTAATAAGTTGGATAGCCTAGTGTCTGTATGGGAATCATATCCAGGTGCTTCATCAGTCCACTTATTGACCAGTGGATTTGTTTGCTCCATTACTCTGCCATGATTTCTTTGACTTGCAGGTCAAGTCCCACTTCATGTGCTTTTTTGGAGAGTGAACAATCCTTTCTCCTTGGCATCCAGCACAGTATTTATGGTAGTAAGGACCTTCTTGTTGGCATCCACTAGCTTCTTCTGCACAAGCACCTTTGAATCATTTTCAGCAGGTGGTTTGGCAAAAGCAAGTATATCAGAGAAGGACAACATGGTAGTCAAGTGAGATGGGGGTAGTAAAGAAGAAAGAGGTGGACATAACTTAGTGAGATGTTGATGTATTGCATTTTAAGGTCTATACTTTGTTGAGTTATGGACTAACTTGGAGTCTAAGTCCCCTATGGATGTAGAAACCACCATTCACTATGCTTATATCTGCTCATCTCCCTCACTCATCAGTTGCAGATGGTGATATTCAAGTATTACACAAGTCTTCCTTTGTATTTTGTATCCATCTAGTTGTAATCCAAGCCTATTCATATGTATCTGATAAAAGCAAAATACTTGTTAGAAGTGGACTTGATATCCTCATCAAGTAACCTATTGGCCCTCTCTGCAACATTGTTTTGCTGGAAATGAGCCCTGACAGTATGCTGTCTCATAATGCCACACTGAGTTGTAAAGTCTGTCAAAGCATTGCTCATGAACTCATCCCCCAAGAATGCAACATTGTTGCCAGTAACAGTAGCAACAATTAGAGGAAATTCAGAACACTGAGAGAAGAAGATATGGGTATAATTGATACTGACAATGAGGCCAGAGTGACATGTGAGGTACAGGACTGACAGGAGATTATTATTTAGATTATTGTGGTGTCTCTGCCCATGCAGAAGAGCTTTACCTTTGTTTATTCAGCCTATTGTGGCTAATCTGTCTTCATTTGTTTTTCTTGAAGCACAGCTGCTCCCTGGAGTGCCACAATGCAGTTCTTGATTAGTTATTGTGGATTTCAGAGTGATCTTGAGTTGATCCAACAAGTGGCTAGTCTACTTCCAGTAAGCATTTTGCTTTTACAGTGGCTCAAAAAAGTGTCCCAATGTTTAGTGATTTTGGAAAGATTGGAAAATAATAGAAGAATAAGAATGAATTAGGTAAAGTACTTGCAGGATGGATGAGAGTATATGCTCTTGGCATTATGAAACATCTCTGGTTTATGTAATTTGGTTGCCATGGGAGTGAGGTACAAGCATTTCAAAATGACATGTCATTGGAACACTTATTTGATCCTATATTTAACAAGCATTATATCATATGTAACATAGGATTTTGATAGCTATTGATGGTTGCTATGTTACCAAGCTATGTATTAATGTAAATGACATAACTCCAAGCAATGTAGACACCCTATGTCCCACTTTAATTGACCTCACCACATCATAAAGTGCATTCCTACTTTTATCAAAGCCAAAAATTTTATTTCCTCTGAATTTAGCCTTTTTGCCAGACAAATTACATCTAGGACCAGTCTGGGGAAGTCCACTATGGCTAGGATCATTAAGAAGATCCTTTTGAAAAGGAGAATATCAAGTTAGAACATCCTTGATAAAAGCGGAAAGCTTGTTGGAAGCGGACTAGCCACTTGTTGGATCAACTCAGGATGACTCTGGAGTCCACAATGAGTAACCAAGGACTGTGTTGTGGCGCTCCAGGGAGTATCTGTGCTTCAAGGAAAACAAATGAAAACAGATCAGCCACAATGTGCTGAATGAACAAAGGTAAAGCTCTGCATGGGCAGAGAGACCATAATAAGCTAAAGAAGAGCTGAAAGCGGTAGATAAGTAAAGTGACCATGGAGAACAATATGGGCACCATTAGAAAGTGAAATAAGTCATGGCAAAGGTGCGAAATCACCAAAGCTAACAATCCTTTCAAGCTTTTTTTTCTTGACAAGAGAAGTATTACTTCTGGTATTATTACTAGGAAGGTTGACAATGCTGTTCAGGCCACCAATCTTATTAACACTGCCTTTGCCTCTTCTATCTCTGTCCAAGCTGTTTGCAATGATCTCAAGGCTGTGTTTTTAAAGGCTATGATCAAGAAAAAAAGCCCCTCTTACCTATCAAGTATATAAAAAGAGGTTGAATTGTACTTTCAAATACAAGGATGATTGTGGGAAATTATATAGACTGGAGTTATTTTGTCAGATGAGACAAATACAAGTAGGATTGGGTCAAATGAAAGGATAAATATGTGGAAAAAAAATATCAGTCTATATAAAACAAGATGACTTAGGAAATAGTAAAAGTTAGGAGGAAGTTCCTTGATGGTTTGAGAATTCATAAATTGTGATGGAGTTGAGATAGTTGCAGTGGATGAGGGGAGAATAGATACTAAGTAGGATGTGTCCATTTTCAAGGACAATCTGCTTTCTAATATAAAAAGTTTTGTATTTTCTATAGCAAGTATTATATTTTAATAAAATAATGGCTTGAAACACTCCTCCAAAATGGTTCAAAATTTGACTTGGCTATAGTAGACTTCCCTAGACCAGTTTTGGATATAATCTGTCTAAATAGAAAGCTAGATTTAAAAAGAATAAAAATATTAACTTTAATAAAGCTAGAAATGGATATTATGGTATAGTAAGCTCAATTAAAGTAGAACATAGGGTGTTTACATTGCTTGGAGTTATGTTGTTTACATAAATACATAGCTTGGTAACATAGCAACCATCAATAGATATCAAATTCCTATGTTACATATGATATAATGCTTGTTAAATATAGGGTCAAATAAGTGTTCCAATGACATGTCATTTTGAAATGCTTGTACCCCACTCCCATGGCAACCAAATTACATAAACCAGAGATGTTTCATAATGCCAAGAGCATATACTCTGCTCCATCCTGCAAGTACTTTACCTAATTCATTCTTGTTCTTCTATTATTTTCCAATCTTTCCAAAATCACTAAACATTGGGACACTTTTTTGAGCCATGGTATCATTTATATTATGTTGAAGTATACATACATCACATAACTCATTGCTGACATAATATTTTATTGCAAGATATAATTTGTAGATTGATATATATTAGCAACAAAACTATTGCAACTCTCATTTCCACTCTACTTTAAATATAAGGATAAGGACTTGACAAGAGCATGATACATAAGTCCTATTCTTTGTACCTTCAATCAACTTTGCTTGATAACTTGTATACCTTCATTCATTTGTCTTCCAAACCTGATGATATATTCAAACTTATACTTGTTAAGTTTCTAACTCTACCCTCATCTAATGTCTATGCAGACATGTACCTTCTATGTTGGTATTTTGCAGATTGCCTTTGGTGCTCCTCATATTATGCCAGGAGAACTTATCAGCCTCACACCACTCTTTATCTTTCAAAAATGATGCCCATGTCTCCCCTCACCCTGCTTTCCAAAAATACCATTAATGATTTTAATTTCTTTGGAGATCATCATTGTTCTAATACTATTGCCTGGACACCAACTTGGACAAGAGGCAGTAGGACACAATAAATTTGAAGGTGGTGATAGTAATGACAGAGATGATCTCAACAACCCTGATGATAACAAAGAAAACAACAATGGTGTCAATTATCTCCCATGGGGTGACAATAAAGATGAACCCCCAAACAATGTTCTCTTGTCTTTTAATCAACTCACAGGCACTATCTAGGATATAATCCAGCACTGTGTTACAAGAAAACCTGCAATGACACTAAGACCAAAGTCCATAAACTGGACATCTTTGACAGATCTGACCTGAAGAAGCTCCACTCTTTCATCATCTAATGTGAAATAAAATTTCAGATGAATCTGAAATCCTTTAAGAAGGATTGCTGGAAAGTAATGTTTGACCAATTTTATTTCAAGGGTATGGCACTGGATTACTTCAAGCTAGACTTGCTTGGAGATCTGCTCTGGCCAACCATTCCTTGTGGATGGATCATTGGCAGCCATTTCTCTATGAACTTCAGTCAAATTTCAGACCATACAATTCCATTGCCAAAAAAGTAGAGGCTCAACTTGAGCAGCTGCACATAAAGGACATTTAGTAAATCTCTGGATACATTGTTGAATGAAATTATCTTGTGAATCAAGTCTGTGAGTGGGGACAGGATGAAATAGCTTCATCATGGCAAACCCACCTCTATTTATAACATGTGTATCCTGGCCCAACAAATCAACCAGAGCTACTAGGAGCATAAGGAAGAGATCTCCCACACTTTAAAGGCCTCTATATTGACTTCTAGCAACTTCCACTCCCCTTACAAGTTGTCAAGCTCTGCTCCAACTACATTCTTCAAGCCTAAGGATGACAACTCCAAATACTCCCCTTCATCTTCCAGCTCCATTTTCAACTCCAGTTCTTTTGAGGAAGAAAACAACAACAATTCCAGCAAGAAGGGTAATTCTTCCACCCCTTTTACAATTCCTTTTAAACTCAGTAAAAATGGTAAACTCTTCTCTGAGGAGCATCAGCACTGAATCCATTTGAATTTGTATCTTTTCTGTGGTGAGCCCAGTCATTCTGCCAAGAAATGTTAATCTCTAGAGTAACAAAGGCCCAAGTAGTATCAGTAACTCTGAATGTGCTGGTCTCAACCTTTGCTTTCTTGGAGGAAAAAAAAATAAAGTGTGACTCTCAAACATCTGCAAAGGCTGGGAGTTACATTGATCTATACTATGCTTCAAAAGAGTTATGCTTAACATGTCCACTTTTTTCAGTTCTAATTCTCTCCATCCATTTATCTCTCTACCTGTACATAATGTCTTTGAGGTTTCTGTTCTTGTTGATTCTAGTTCTACTCATTGTTTTATATATGCTAATTTTGTAGGTAATATTTCCATGTACTCCATCCCTCCAGTTAATCTCTATCTCTTTACCAGATCCTCAACCTTCATTATCATCTCTGTCATAGACTTTAAGATTACCTTTCCCTCTAATATTTTCACCTCTGATATATTTTATGTAACCTTATTGGATCCACAATACAGTCTTATTCTTGGACATTGTTGGCTTACCCACTACAATCTGTTGATCAACTAGGTTATAGCCAGCATTACCTTTTAGACTCTTGCAAATAGGATTTCAATCCTAATATTGACCTCCACTTTTCTTGAAAAATCTCTGTTATTTGTTGACACTCCTTCATCCACCCCAAACTCTCCCAGACCTCCCAGACTTCTAGCTCCTCATATTATATTTATCAATGCTGGTGTTTTTTACCAGGCCTTTAAGTTGAAAGGCTCAGTCTAGTTTTTCTCTTTTTCTCCAATTTACTAAAACATCTCCACTTGCTCTGCTTTTGCCTCCACAGCATTGTCTTTTGATGAGGAAATTGATCTCTCTAGAATACTATGATTTTATGGACATTTTCAAAAAGCAGAAAGCCAATAAATATCCTAGCTCCTCATTAGCCAACAATTTGAAGATTGATTTGAAAGAAGATGCAGAATTCCTAATTGGAAAGATCTACTCCATCTTTCTCACTGAACAACAAGCTTCCCACAACTTCTTGAATGAACATTTCAATATTAGATTCATTTGTTTCTCTATGTCTCTCTATATAGCTCCAGTAGTATATATGTACATCTGGAAGAAGGACAGTTTTTCTTTGATTTTGCATTGATTTCTGAAACAAGATCATATACAAGGACTGCTATCCACTTCATTGTACCTCCAACCTCTTTGATGCCCTCTCTAGTGCTAAGGTTTATACAAAAATTAATCTCCATCATACATACCATTTGGTCCATATTGCAGAGGAAGACAGGTGGAAGACCACCTTCCAAACTTGTTGCAAATCATTTGAGTGGTTGGTTATACTGTCCAGATTTATAAATGCACCAGTTGCCTTCTAGTGGTTTGTCAATAACATTTTTGCAGATATGCTGATTACTTCCATGCCATGGAATTACATTACAAAAATGTCCATAAAGTATTCCAGCATCTCTATGCAAATGGCTTGTATGTCAAGCTGGAGAAGTATGAATTCTATTCTAACACAATGGAGTACCTTAGATATGTACTGTTCCATTCTGGTTTTTCCATGGCCTTTGACAAGATTAAGGCAATCATGAACTGGCCTAAATCCAGGAAAGTCAAGGACATTTAGTCCTTCCTAGGATTTGCCAATTTTTACTCTCGATTTATCCAAGGTTATTCAGACATTGTGATTCCTCTTACATGTCACACTCAGAATAAAGTCCCTTGGGATTTCTTTGATGCCTGTCAAAAATTCTTTTAATGCCTCAAGAATGTTTTCACTTCCACTCCAATGCTTATTCATTGGATTCCAAACATTTCCATCACTACTAAAACTAATGCCTCCAACTATACCATTGCCAGAATTCTATTCATTATAACTCTGGATAACAACAAACTTCACCCTATTATGTTCTTCTTCCAGACCTTGACTGGAGCAGAGTTGAACTATAACATGTATAACAAGGTGTTACTATTTATTTTCAAGATATTTAAGTTATGTCATCACTACCTGGAAGGCCTTAAAATTCCAATAGAGATTGTTATAGATCACAATAATCTTGAATATTTTTTTGCCTCTAAGCTCCCAATATTCTACTAATGTCATATATTATGTTAACCCCTTTGCTGATCATCTTCTATCAATGTTGTTCAACTTTGGTTATCTTCATCAAAGACTTCTATAGAAGTTCAATCCCAGTCCAATATTCTTCCAGATTTCTTTTGTACATTTCTCTTTTGTTCTAGTTGATAAAAGTGAAATGCTTGTTGGAAGTAGACTAGCCACTTGTTGGATCAACTCAGGATGACTTTGGAGACAATGAGTAACCAAGATAATATTGAGAGGAATAATAAAGTTGCACTAACCTGGAGTCCACAATGAGTAATCAAGGACTGCATTGTGGTGCTCCAGGGAGTATCTGCACTTCAAGGAAAACAAATGAAAACAGATCAGCCACAATAGACTAAATGAACAAAGGTAAGACTCTGCATGGGCAGAGACACCACAATAAGCTAAAGAAGGGCTGAAAAGTGGTAGAGAAGTAAAATGAGCATGGAGAACAATATGAGCATCATTAGAACTTGAAATAAGGCATGGCAAAGGTGTGAAATCACCAAAACTAACACTAGTTCTGTTCTTATTATCATTCTATTTTATCTACATATATAGCCTTTTGAATCTTCTCAATATATTACCCATCCTGACTCCTGCTTATTCAAGATGTGTCTTTGGCTTGTATATTCTTCTGTCTTATGTATTCTTATGCACATTGCTTTTAAACTCCTTAGTCCAAACTTACTCCAAATATCATAGGACTTTATATTTAGTCTTTGTACTTTTCTCTGTTTTCCTTAGTTCAAATATTCTTTTATTACTATTTGTTTGTTAGTATTTTGTTATTGTTCATCATTGTATATGTCATGTATATTCTCTTGTTCCTCTGAATATTATTCATCCACTCTTCTCTTCCTCCTTGAACCTTCCTTTTTTTATTATCTTCAATTTCCAAAATATGAGGATTGAAAACAGGCAAGGGTGTGATATACATAAAAGTCCTGTGCTGATGTCTTTACCCTCTATACTCCCCTCCACTCCAATTTGATTCTAGATGACGTCTTTCTGAACTTCATCCTGAGGTCCTGGAATTAGCCCCTATCCTCCAGACTTTCATTGGACCTCCTCCAGGAGAATAACTCCACCTCTTCTTTGATATCAGGATCACCACCATGATAGCCAAGCCTGGTGGTCTGAATATCTTAACCAATTCAATTTGATAGTTGGGTACTAACCTGGTAAGCTCAGAGCAAAACCAAATGCTTTGACTAGACATTGGGATACAGTGGCTCAAAAAAATGTCCCAATATTGAGTAATTTTGGAAAGATTGAAAAATAATAGAAGAACAAGAGTGAATTAGATAAAGTATTTGCAGGATGGATGAAAGTATGTACTCTTGGCATTACAAAACATTTTTGGTTTATGTAATTTGATTGCCATAGGAGTGAGATACAAGCATTTCAAAATGACATGTCATTGATATACTTATTTGATCTTATATTTAACAACCATCATATCATATGTAATATAGGAATTTAATAGCTATTGATGGTTGCTATGTTACCAAGTTATATAATTATGTAAGTGACATAATTCCAAGCAATATTAACATCCTGTGTTCCACTTAATTTAGCTTACTCCATTATAAAATCCATTTCCACCTTTATTGGAGTTAATATTTTTGTTCTTTCTAAATTTGGCTTTTTTACCAGACAGAATATATTCAAAACTGGTCTAGGAAAGTCTACTATGGTCAATTTGAGTTTTGAGCCATTTTGAAGAAGTATTTCAAGCCATTATCTTGTTAACAGATAATTCTTGCTCTAAAAATTATCAAATTTTCCATACTACAAAGCAGATTGTTCTTAAAAATAAATACATCCTACTTAGTATTCATTCTCCCCTCTGCCACTGCAACTATTCCCACTCCATCCCAATTCATGCATTCTCAAACCATCAAGAAACTTCCTCCTAACTTTACTATTCCCTAAATCTTTTTGTTCCATACAGGCCCATTTTCTTTTTCCACATATATATTTTTTCATTTGACCCAATTCTACTGGTATTTGTCTCATTTAACAAAATAACTCTAGTATATATAGTTTCCCATAGTCATCCTTATATTTGAAAGCATAGTCCAATCTCACTTTCTATATTTAATAAATATAAGGGATTTCTTTTCTTGACTATAGCTTTAAAAATACAGCCTTGAGAACATTTCAAATGCCTTGGACTGGATAGATGAGGCAACAGAAGGGTTGATAAGATTGGTGGCTTAAATAGCATTGTCAATCTTTTTAGTGGTAATTTTAAAAGTAACTTTTCTTTTGTTAAAAAAAGAATGCTTGAAAGGATGTCTTAATTCAGATTCTCAATTTCTAAAGGAACTTCTTGATGACTCTAGCCATAGTGGACTTCCCTAGCCTGATTTTGGATGCAATTTTTCTAGCAAAAAGCCCAAATTTAGAGAAAATAAGATTTTTGACTTTGATAAAAGTTTGAATGGACTTTATGATGTGATGAGGCCAATTAAAGTAGGATATAGGGTGTTTACATTGCTTGGAGTTATATCACTTATACAATTACAGAGCTTGGTAACATAGCAACCATCAATAGCTATTAAATTCCTATGTTACATATAATATAATGGTTGTCAAATATAGGGTCAAATAAGTATCCCAATAATATGTCATTTTGAAATGCTTATATCTCACTCCCATGGCAATCAAATTATATAAACCAGAGATGTTTCATGATGTCAAGAGCACATACCTTCATCCATCCTGCAAATACTTTAACTAATTCATTCTTGTTCTTCTATTATTTTTCAATCTTTCCAAAATCATTTAATATCAGGATATTTTTTTGAGCCACTCCCAAAAAAGAATAAGGGCTATACTTCTATCAACTCCAATAACTTTAGGTCAAATTTCACTTTAGAATAGCTTGTATCTTTTCTTTGGACTATGTTTTTAGAAGTACTGATACTCCAGGCCTTAGCACTAGTTGACCTTGAGCAACTCAATTCCAATATCCTATTTGCTCTCCCCAATGATCCTGTCATGTCCACCCACCTTCAATCTAAATTTGAATCACCCAATCTAAGATGAAGTATTAATTCTGAAGGATTCCTCCTATGGGACAATTGTATCTACATTTTAGAAACTGACAATCTCTGACTCTGAATACTCTGGACTTTCCATGATCATCCAACAGCTGGACACTTCAGTCAAACCAGACTTTGAAGCTTATTCATTGTGAGTACACCTGGTTCAACATTAGAACCTTCATTAAGAATTATGTTAGTTCTTGTATGGTTTGTACTTGTGTAAAGACTTCTCAACATTGTCCATATGAACTTCTTAAGCAACTTCTAGTTCCTGAGAAATCATGGAACTCAATCTCCACAAATTTCATCAAACAGCTTCCTTCTTTAGAAGGATATACTGCCATTTTTGTGATTGTAGATTTATTGTCTAAACAGTCCATCTTTATTCTGACTCATTATATCATCACATCTACCAAACTTGCCAAATTATTCCTAATATATGTTTTTTCTAAGCATAGAGTTCCATCTCATGCCACCTCCAACAGGAGCTTTAAATTCATATCCTACTTTTTCCAATCTTTAGATAAAGCTCTGAAGATGCACCTCCACTTTATGTACCTTCAGATATTATTCAAAGGAGGATGGTCAAATAGAATATGCTAATCAGACTCTAGAGCAATACTTATGAGTTTATTGCAATTATCATCATGACAATTAGTTTGAACTCCTACCTCTTATAGAGTTTGCATATAATAATGCTCCAAGTGCTATTACAGGAGTATCTCCATTCTTCACCAATAAAGGCTACCACCTCAATTTCTCTATCTACTCCAACCCTGACCTCACCTCCTCTGCAGCAAAGTCCTACATCATAGACTTGGATGAACTCCATAAGTTCCTCCAATCTGAGATATTAAAAGCACAGAAACACTACCAAGGACCAGCAGACAAGAAATGAAGTCCAGCTTTGGACTCTAGGTTAGAGATTAAGTTATGTTAAAAGCCAAATATCTCTGATCCACCAGACCATCCAAGAAACTCTCCAAAAAGTATTTGGATCCATCCACTATTATTGCCAAATCCAATACTCACTTCCTTATACACCACCTACCTAAATTCATAAAATCCATGTACTCCATTTTCCACATCTCATAGTTAGAATCCTCAATTCCAAACATAATTCCAGACCATGTCCAACCTCTGTTACCTCTAGTAAAGGTTGACAGCAAACCTGAATATACAGTGACCTCCAAAACTGTTGCAATAATTAACCTTAACACAGTGCATAAAGTGTACTGCAATCATATGTGGGAATTCCGCTTAGGTTTGCTGAGGTAATCAATAGCCCTTACTCTTGGCTATAATATCGGTCCCTGGGTCATGTGATTTGGCTTAGTAGTTGTAGAGATATGGCCATTTCAAAACAGCAATACCATTGCAACAGTTTTGCACCTATTAATGAATATAGTGAAATGTCATTGAGATCATGTGATAATTAGTAATGTTTGGCCATACAAACAAAGATACACATATAAATACTATGTCTGAGTTTAAAATAAGTTCCACACATCTTTATTTCCAACCACATCATCATGAAATTCATATTTTCTACTCAAAAAAATATCATCCTCTTTATGCTTGATGCTGGGCAATCTGCTTACTCTATTGCTGCTACCACTGGTCTCCATGTCTCCACCATATCTAGGCTTTGCTCCAAAGAGTGCTCTGAGCTCCAGAAGTCAACTGGAGGTCGTCCATCTAAGCTTTCCTCTACCAATATTTGTCATGCTATTCATCTTATCTCTTCTGGAAAGGCAGATACTGCTGTTCAGGTGACAAAGGCCCTCACCAATGTCATCAATCAACCCCTCTCTGCAACTACAGTGCATTGGCACTTGAAGAATACTGGTATGAAGGCTGTAGTCAAGTCCAAACGACCTCTTCCCTCAGCCAAGTATTGTAAAGCTCATCTAGACTTTGCCTATGCTCATAGAGACTGGACTATGGAGGATTGGAAGAAGGTAGTATGGTCTGATGAGACCAAAATTAATCACCTAGGGTTAGATGGGCACAAATGGGTGTGGAAAAAGGCAGGTGAAGGGCTTAGTGACAGGCTGGTAGAAGGAACAGTCAAGTATGGAGGGGAATCTTTGATGACGTGGGGCTGTATGACTTGGAGGGGAGTTGGCTATGGTGTCAAGATTGATGGTAGGATAGATGGGGACCTCTACCTTCAAATTTTGAAGGATGATCTGCTGAATACTCTGGAGTATTATGGCCTAGATTCTGCTGACATGATCTTTCAGCAAGACAATGATCCCAAGCACAAGTGCAGAAAGGTGAAGGATTGGCTGGAGGAGCAAGATTTCAGGACTATGGTGTGGCCTGCACAGTCTCCTGACTTGAACCCCATTGAACATCTTTGGAATTATCTCAAAAAAAGGCTAGCAGATTATGAGAATTCACCCAATGGAGTTCATAGTTTGTGGAAAAGGGTTGAAGAGGAATGGGAAGGAATACCAGTTGAAGAGTGTCAGAAGTTGATTGAGAGCATGCCTAGGAGGATTGAAGCAGTGCTCAGGGCAAAAGGAGGCTATACCAAGTACTAATATACCTTAAAAATTATTAGATACAAAACTGTTGCAATGGTATTGCTGTTTTGAAATGGCCATATCTCTACAGCTACTAAGCCAAATCACATGACCCAGGAACCAATACTATAGTCAAGAGTAAGGGCTACTGATTATTTCTAAAATATGAGGACTGGAAACTGGCAAGGGCGTGACACATAAGTCCTATGCCGATGTCCTCACCTCCTCCATACTCCGCTCCACCCTAGTTCAATTCCAGATGACCTGTTTCTGGACTTTGTCCTGAAGTCCTGGAAATAACCCCTATCCTCCAGACTTTCATTGGACATCTCCCAGGAGAAGATATCTCCCTTCCATCCACCTCAGGAGCACCACCCTGATAGACAGCAGATGATGATATAAACCATACCCCTGGCACTCTATTGAATCCTCAACCATCCAAGTGTTGTGCAGTTGACCCTGGAGATCACCCTTCTAGCTTCTTGCTTTCCCCTCCTTTATCAAATCCTTGACCATTTAAGTGTTATGCAGATGGTGATGTAGACTATACCCCTAGCACTCCATTGAATCCTTGATCATCCAAGCATTGCACAGTTGTACATGGAGATCACCCTTCTAGTTCCTTGTTTTCCCTTCCCCATCAAGTTCTTAACTACCCAAGCACTGTGCAGATGACAATATAGATTGTATCCAAAGTACTTCATTCAATCCTCAGCCCCTCAAGCATTGTGCAGTTAACCATGAAGGTTATCCTTCTAGCTCCTTGCTTTCCCCTCCCCTAGTGGATCCTCAACTACTCAAGCATTATGCAGATGATAACATACAGTGGCTCAAAAAAGTGTTCCAATGTTTAGTGATTTTAGAAATATTGAAAAATAATAGAAGAACAAGAATGGATCAGGTAATATATTTGCAGAATGGATGAAAGTATATGCTCTTGGCATTATGAAACATCTCTGGTTTATGTAATTTGGTTGCCATGGGAGTGAGGTACAAGCATTTCAAAATGACATGTCATTGGGATACTTATTTGACTCTATATTTGACAACCATTATATCATATGTAACATAGGAATTTGATAGCTGTTGATGGTTGCTATGTTACCAAGTTGTGCAATTATGTAAGTGACATAACTCCAAGCAATGTAAACACCCTATGTCCTACTTTAATTGAGCTTACTATACTACAATATCCATTTCTACCTTTATTAAAGTCAATGCTCTTATTCTTTCTAAATCTGGCTTTTGTTATGCTTGGCCCAGGTAGGGATGAGCATAGCCTTGAGATATAAGTTCAAAGGGGTTCAGAGTAAGTGCACACTCAATGGTAGTGCGAAGTCCAGGGAAGACACTCCACTCAACAGTGGGAGCAACTGGTTCAAAGGTTCAAGGGACAGGTCCAATGCCTGGGCTTAGAGTGAAGGGAGAATCAAGTTGATTCAGAGGAGACTCAAGGAGATCTAAGCTAAAGTACATCAGTGAGGTATCGAAGGTTTATATACCTTTGGGGAATCATAAGGGCAGGCATAGAAGAGTAGTGACTTAGTAAGGATGGAACATCATAGAAGGTGGTGGAAGTAATTGCTGATGAAGCAAGTGATGTATGACGGAGAATTGGTGAGTCAGCGATGAAAAGAAAATTAAGTCCGAGGAGCTAAGGTGAAACTGTGCGAAGAAAGAAAAGAGTAACCATGGATCATAACATTACCCCCGTACTAGATTCAAGACATCATCGAAGAACCTAATAGTAATTGTAGAGAGAAGAATAAGAGTAACCCAGTGAACCTGTGATGTTCGAATGACCCTCTTCAGAAATGACATCGTCTCCAGGGGAAGGAGAGTGAGGACGAGGTGGAGGAACAGGGATAGGATGACGGCGACGGGATCCCAACGACTGAGAAGAGCAAGACGAGCAGGAGGAATTGGAGGAGGAGGAACCTTGACAAGACCTAGTGGAGTGGTATGAAGATGACAAGAAAGACAAAGGGATCAGATGACGAGGAGGGGATGGGGCGTCAGAGAGGCAGTTAGCCAGAGATCCTCCATTGCAGATAGGGCCAGAGGGAGTGTTTGTGGTCCTGTTACGTGCAGAAGGTCATCTAGTAGCGAAGGGGTAGTTCCTCTGAGAATGACCAGGGCGCCTTTGCCTACATTGAATGATGGGACATTGGTAGAGCGGGCAGTGAATATGGAAGTGTCCAAGGCAGTGGCATTGATGACAGGCGTTGGAATAATGATGGTTAGAGGGGGGAAGGGGTCCTTTGGCAAGAAGTCATTGTTGTTCATGGAGGTTCTCAGCTCGTTGGACAGCAGCGAGCTCTGCAGGGGTCAAGGGTTCTGAGGACGTGGAAGGCATCGAAGGGGAAGAGGGTTGCTGTGGAGTCAAGGCGGGATGGATGGTAGGCAGGATGGGGTGGGCGTTCTTGGCAGCTAACTCAATGGTGTATCGATTGATATCAACAAGGAACTCTCCAAAGCCTAATTGATACATGGTGGCATGGAGGTTCTCCAGGATAGAGGCCTGGACTGTGGCAACATAGTTGCGATCGAGAGGGGCAGAGTTGAGGGCAGTGAAGTCGTTGGTAATGACTGAGAGATGCTGAGTCTGCAGATATGCCTTGTACAAGGCGAAGAAAGGGGAGTCCATATCCATATGGGCCTCGAATGGGATGGCAAGGCGGGAGTCAACCAGGTAGTGGGACAATGTGCAAATGTAGTCAGCAGGAGGTGGTCCTTCATGAAGGTTGTTGGCAAGGGGAGGGACATCAACGGCGACGACAGGGGGTAGAGCTGGGCAAGCTCCAAAGGTTTCAGGGGACAAGGGGTGGAAAACGACGGGGGCAGGTATGGAAACATGGGTAATGCCTGGAAGGCACATAGGAGTAATGTCAGAAAGGTTGTCTGGAAGAATGGAGACGGTCCATCCAGGGAAAGCCTGAGTGGATGAGGGGAAAGAAACAGTGATAGAGGATTCAGAAGAAATGGAAAGCTGTTTGATAGACATGGTAAAAGTTGTTTGAAAGTTAAGAGGAAGGGAAAGTGGAGAGATGGAGCCTTTTATATTCTATGAGAGCAGACTTTGCATGTTTGAGATTTCATTCTGGGATCCAGGAATCTTCTTCAGTGGAGTATCCTTTCCATCAGATCAAGAACATGCAATGGGAGGGAGGTCCGCAGTGGCAAAGGATCTTTTCTATTTTGTGTTCTTCTTCTCCTTCGATTAGGTCAGGTGGTGGAGAAGGGAAGTTGGGGCCGTGTATGCTGTTTTTGTGATAGGGTGATAAGAGAGAGGCATGGAACATGGGGTGAATCTTCCAAGTTTTCGGTAAGCGGAGTCGGTAAGTGAGAGGAGATAGGACTTCTGTGATGGTGAAGGGTCCTTCTCGTTTGGGATCAAATTTTGGAGTGGGAGAGTGGCGTTTGAGGTTCTTGGCCTCAAACCAAACCTTGTTTCCTTTGGTGAAGGGAACAAAGCCACGGTTTCCATGAGCTTTCATGACTTGGCGAGCAAGTTCATGGGCAGCGAGGGCTTCATCTCAAGCAGCAGTCAGCTCCTTGAGATGTTCTTCGATTGCAGGGAGGTCTGTATCAGGAAGGATGGAAGGTAGGGCATGGGGTTCATAACCCATTATGAGATAGAATGGGGACTTTCCAGTGACAGAATGCGGGCGGTGATTGTGAGTGAATTTGGTGTGGGTGATGTGTTCAGACCACCAGGTGGGGTTATTTCCACAGTAGATCCAAAGATAGGTCTCTACTTCTTGGTTTACATGCTCAGTTTCTCTGTTGGTCTGTGGGCGATAGGCGGTGGATAGGGAGAGGTTATATCCAAGGATTTTCCCAAGTTCTTTTGTGAAGGTGGAAGCAAACTGGGGGCCACAGTTGGAGATGATTTTGTCATAGAGACCGAAGCGTTTGTAAACCTTGTGGAAAAAGAGGGTGGCAATTCCAGCAGCAGAGATGGATTTCTTGGTGGGACAAAGAATCACCCCCTTAGTAAGCCCATGGTCTACCACGACCAGAAGAGAGTCAAAAGAAGAGGAGAGGGGAAGGTCGGTAATGAGGTTGCAGGAAATTTGTTGGAAAGGGTGGGAGGTGGAGGATTTGATTGGTGTGGTGGAGGGAACAGTGGAGTGTGTGTTCATTTTGGCTTGTTGGCAAGAGGAACATCCTTCAACCTATTTTCTGACAAATTGGGCAAGACCTGGCCACCAGAATTCTGCTGCTACAAGTTGCCGAGTTTTCAGGTATCTGGGGTAACCAGCAGAAGCATGGTCATGACACCGAGTGATGATAGAACGGCGTAGTTCATCATTCGGGGGAATGTAAACACATCCTTGGTAGGTGAGGATGCCATTGTCAAATGCCCAGTCTGAGAGGCAAGAGCAAAAGGCTAGGGGAATCAACCCATCAAGGGCTTGCAATGCGTTCAGAACGAGGGGATCATCCTCTTCCAAGGATGAGACCTTCCGATGCAGAGCAGCATCGATGACACGGACAAAGAGGGAATCGGGGAGGAGAACTGTGCCTTCATTGTCTGGGTCTTCTGGGTGGAGGTCAGGTCATTGAGAGAGGGCGTCGGGGCCAGCAAGGAGTTTCCCTGGGACATGTACCATCTTTAGATCAAAATCTGCAAGGTCAAGGAGCCAACAAGCTTGTTGTCGGTTGAGGGTCTGGGCTTGGCAGAAATATGTGAGGTTCTTGTGGTCAGTGAAGACCTGGACAGGGAATGGAGAGCCATGGAGGTAATGTCTCCAAGATTTCAAAGCACAAATAATTGGCTAGGAGTTCTCTGTCATAGATGTCGTAATTACATTCAGTGGGAGAGAACAAAGTTAACAAGTAGGAGCAAGGGTACCAGTCTCCGTTTGAGTTGGTTTGGAGAAGGATAGTGCCTGAGGCATACTTCAAGGCGTCAGTGGCAATGGCAAAGGGTGCAGAGGGGTCAGGAAGGTGGAGGACGGATTTCAAGAGGAAGAGACATTTTAATGAGTTAAAGGACTTTTGACAAACATCAGTCCAATCCCATCCAGAGGATTTCTTGGTAAGGTCAATGAGGGGGTGGGCAACAGTGGAATAGTCAGGGATGAAGCATCTGTAGAAATTGGCAAAGCCCAAGAATGATTGGACTTCTTTGACTTTGGTGGGAGTCGGCCATTTGGCGATTCCGTCAAGTTTGATGGGGTCCATGGCAAGTTGTCCAGGTTTGACAATCATTCCGAGGTATTCTACCTCTTTGGTGGCAAAGGTACACTTCTCGAGCTTCAGATGAAGGTCGAGTTCCTGCATTCGTTGGAGGACATGCTTAGTATGCTCGGTGTGAGTCCTTTCATCAGGGGAGAAGATCAAGAGGTCGTCCATGTAAATGACTAGCCATCCTTCAGCTATCATGTCTCTGAAGGAGTCGTTCATGAATCTCTGGAAGGTGGCAGGCAAGTTGGTAAGACCGAAGAACATGACTAGCGGTTTGAAGAGTCCTTTGTGGGTAATAAATGCTGCTTTCCATTGGTGACCATCCTTTATCCTGACGTTGTTGTATCCCCATCGGACATTGAATTTGGTGAAGACATTAGCGTCCTTGAGTTTGTTGACGAGGTCGGAGATCAAGGGGAGGGGATAGGCATCACGGATGGTGTGTTTATTGAGATATTGGTAGTCTTGGCAAGGTTGTAGTTTTCTGTCCTTCTTATTTACGAAGAAGAATGGGGTGGCTTGAGGAGAGTTGGAGGGGTGAATCTTTCCAGCTTGGAGGTTCTCTTCGAGGAAAGCCTCAGTGGCTTTCTGTTCATCAGGGGAGAGAGGGTAGACCTTGCCAACCTTTGGAGTGAAAGATTCATTGAGGTTTATTTCATGGTCGTAAGGGTGAGATGGGGGAAGGTGTTCAGAGGTTTCTTTGGAGAATACAGAAGAGAATTGTTCGTATTCGGAGGGGAGGGTGACCTTTGGTTTGGCCCTTTCCACTGCCATGGCAAGCTCAGTGGCATTGGTGAGTTTAGCGATAATGGGGGAGCCTTTGGGAATGAAACGGAATCCACATCGAATGATGTGGTTGATAATGTGAGCCTCTTTGGCTCATTGACAGAATTGCAATTCTATCTCATAGTGTAGGTATTTGTAGAGTCGGGAGTCATGGACAGTGTGGACGTTGACATGTTTGGGGGAACAAGTGGATGGTGTCCATTATTTCAGATGGGAGTCATGGCAGAGTTGGTCTGCAGTATGGAGTTGGTAGAGTTCGGAGGACTGGTCAGAGGATTTGGGGATATTGATGGTCTGCCAGGTCCAATCAATGGTGGGGTTGGTCTGTTTCAACCAGGGGAGTCCCAGGATGACGTTCTTGTTTCCGCAGTTCATCACATAGAATAGGACCTTGTGGGCGATACCTTCAACGTTGATGAACAAGGTAGAAGTGAAGCGAATTGAGCCGTTTTTGTTGGTGGATTGGTCGACATTTTGGACAGTGATGGATTTGGCGAGTTTCTGGGTGGGGAGTTGATATTTTCTGACAAACTGCCAGTCAATACAGGACATATCTGCTCCGCTATCAACAAGAGCGTGAGCATTGACGACTTTCATAGTGTGCGAGGGTTCAATAAGCTGAATGGGGAGTTTCATTGCTTTTGAAGAGGATGATACAATTACAGGAGCACATGTAAAGGAAGGGGAAACTTGCGTCGAACGAGTTCCCCAGTTTAAAAATCCCATTGGAAAGAAACCTTCCTAACGGTTTCTTCTTCGTCATCACTGTCCTCAAGCTCAATGAGTTTGGGAACTTCTTCGTCTTTCTTAGCTACCTTCTAGACCTTTTGGTCCTTTGGATTCTTGGGTGCGGAGGTGGAGGAGGAGGCAAAGTTGGGGCATTCCCCACTAAGATGACTGCTTCGTCGGCAATGGAAGCAAAGTCCTTTTTCAATGCAACATTTTCATTCGGCAAGGGTGAGTTTAGACACTTCTACAGCATCTATGTCCATGGCATTAGGGTCTCTGGCAGGGGTGGGGGTGGGGGTGGTGTAAGATCGGTGTGTGACCCAGGAGGTCTTCCCAGCATAAAGCCTTGCGGTTTCCTGGGCCTGCACAAATCGGGAATTGAAGAGTGCAGCCTTCTCATACCAATCCTTAATTTTTGTGGGAAGGGAGTCAAGGTGATAGATATTTCGCATGATGGGTTCTGCCAACCCAATGGAGTAGTAGCTGATGAGGACGTTCTCATCAGTGATGCCCAAAAGAGCAACATTACTTTGGAAATTGGCTGTGTATTCAGTGAGGTTAGGTACATAGGTTTTCTTGGAGGAGTTGTACTCCATCCGGGTGGTGGAAAGCCAGGAGATGGCGTTGGCGAGGGTGTACTGGTGGGTGAAAGTCTTCTGAAAGGCATCGCAGAAGTCTTCGAAAGTTCCGAAGGTAATGGCGGTGGCAGTGATGGCCTTCTTCCGGAAAGTGTTGGCCTATGTTAGAGCTGATCCAAGGGTCATGTAAGATAGCACATAGGCTATCTTCTTGGTGTCTGTGTTGTAAATCTGGTCATTAATGGCAAGATAGAATAACACGCTGTTCAACCATTGTACTGCCTTGGTGGGTGAACCATCATAGTTCTCAGGGGTGCCAAGGCAGAGTTCTGAGGGTCTCGTAGTCATGGGGGTTGGAGTTGGGTTTGGTGGAAGGGAAGAGCGGTGTACTGGGATGCCAGAGATAGGAGGGGGTCCGAAGATCTGTCCTGTCAGGGCAATGAGGGTGGGAGAAGGCAGAGTGGGGGCTCTGGGAATGTTCAGGGTGGAAGAGAGGTGGTGGGAGAGTTCAAGGGTGTCATCCTCCATATCGGTAAGGACGATATCGAGATCTTGGGGTTCAGGGGGTTCTTTCCTTTCGTCAGAGGAAGAGTCAATGGGTTCGTTCTTTCTGGGAGAGAGTCCCCAGAGAGAGGGAGGGATACGAGTTTGTTGGGATATCGTGGGGTGGGACTATGGCGATGGTAGCTGCAAAGATAGCTTAGATCTTTTGTTATGCTTGGCCCGGGTAGGGACGAGTGTAGCCTCAAGATATAAGTTTGAAGGGGTTCAGAGTAAGCGCACACTCAATGGTAGTGCGAAGTCCAGGAAAAACACTCCACTCAACAGTGGGAGTGACTGGTTCAAGAGTTCAAGGGACAGGTCCAATGCCTGGGCTTAGAGTGAAGGGAGAATCAAGTTGATTCAGAGGAGACTCAAGGAGATCTAAGCTAAAGTACATCGGTGAGGTATCGAAGGTTTATATACCTTTGGGGAATCATAAGGGCAGGCATAGAAGAGTAGTGACTTAGTAAGGATGGAACATCATAGAAGGTGGTGGAAGTAATTGCTGACGAAGCAAGTGATGTATGACGGAGAATTGGTGAGTCAGTGATGAAAAGAAAATTAAGTCCGAGGAGCTAAGGTAAAACCATGCAAAGAAAGAAAAGAGTAACCATGGATCGTAACAGCTTTCTAGTCAGACAAATTATATCCAAAACTAGTCTAGGGAAGTCTACTATAGCCAAGTCAAGTTTTAAACCATTTTGAAGGAGTGTTTCAAGCCATTATCTTATTAAAAAATAATGCTTGCTTTAGAAATTACAAAGTTTTTCATACTAGAAAGTAGATTGTTCTTGAGAATGAACATATTTTACTTAATATCCATTCTTTCCTTTGTCACTACAACTATCTCAGCTCCATCCCAATTTATGAATTCTCAAACCATCAAGGAACTTCCTTCTAACATTACTATTTCCTAAATCTTTTTATTCTATATAGGTTCATATTTTTTTTTGCATATATATCCTTTCATTTGATTCAATCCTACTGGTAGTTGTCTCATTTGACAAAATAACTCTAGTCTATATAGTTTTCCACAGTCATCCTTGTATTTGAAAGCACAATCCAACCTCTCTTTCTATATTTGATAGGCAAAAGGGGCATTTTTTCTTGATCATAGCCTTTAAAGATGCAGCCTTGAGAACATTGCAAACAGCTTAGACAAAGATAGAAGAGGCAAAGGCAGGATTGATAATATTGGTGGCTTGAACAGCATTGTCAACCTTACCAATGGTAATACTAGAAGCAATATTTCACTTGTTAAGAAAAGAAAGTTTGAAAAAATATTCTAACTGAATATTCTCCTTTTCTAAAGGATCTTCTTGATGGCCCTAGCCACAGTGGACTTCTCCTGACCGGTCTTGGATGCAATTTGTCTAGAAAAAAGGGCAAATTCAAAGAAAATAAGATTTTTGACTTTAATAAAAGTACTTTATGATGTGGTGAGGTCAATTAAAGTGGGATATAGGATGTTTACATTGCTCAGAGTTATGTCACTTACATAATTACACTACTTTGTAACATAGAAACCATCAACAGCTATCAAATTCCTATATTACATATGATATAATGGTTGTCAAATATAGAGTCAAATAAGTGTTCCAATGACATGTCATTTTGAAATGCTTGTACCTCACTCCCATGGCAACCAAATTACATAAACCAGATATGTTTCATAATGCCAAGAGCATATACTTTCATCCATTCTGCAAGTACTTTACCTGATTTATTCCCATTCTTCTATTACCTTTCAATTTTTTTAAAATCACTAAACATTGGAACACTTTTTTGAGCCACTGTAGATTGTGCCCCTAGCACTTCATCCAACCCTCAGTCCCTCAAGCATCACACAGTTGATCATGGAGTTCTCTCTTCTAGCTCCTTACTTTCCCCTTCCCTATCTAACCCTTAACCACTCAAGTGCTATACAGATAATAATGTAGATCATGTTTCCAGCACTTTATCCAACCCTCAGTGTCTTAAGCATTGTGCAGTTAATCAAGGAGATAATCTTTTCAGCTCCTTGATTTTTTTCTCCTTCATCTAACCCTCAGCCATCCAAGCATTATGTAGATAATAATATGGATTATGTCTCCTGTGTGCCACCTTGGCCATTCAAGTGTCATATAGTTAACCATACAGATTGCTCCCCCCAGCATCTTGATTTCCTTGGTGCCATCCGACCAGCAATATGCAGTCCATAATATAAGGCTCAAGGCTTTTCCTACAAAAATGGCCCTTCTTGATGGTGCACAGTCAAATCTTAATGTACCCTCTATCTTAAGCATTGAACATGCAGTGCTGCCTCTATCACAGCTTGCTCTTGCAACAGTTTTTTGAAGAAAGAAGACACTACTCATGCCATCTAATATTGACCAGATTATTTGTCTGATATGTAGTTCTATTCTTGTTGATTGCTAGGATCTATAACATGTTCTGAATAGTCTTCCCACTCAATCTTCTGGTATATGTCTACTGAGCTACTCTACATGGTCATAAATAAACTTGACTTGCAATATCTTTGTACTTTGTTTCAGATTTGTCAGTCTTTCAACAAGATTGTAGGCTCACAGTACTTGGTATTGTCTAATTTTCCCAGCTTTGATGATGATCACTGGATTATGCTGGAGAACAGGCATTCCACTACATTTACACTCCCTCACCTCTTGTGGTTCTCAGCTTCTCAATAGACCAGCAATCACCA
>JBBPUH010000094.1:0-28405 GCA_038094555.1 Boletus aff. phaeocephalus
GTCCTCAAGTCTTCGATTGAGCTGGTGCCAATGAGAACCTAATGGACAGTGGCAAGATACGGTCGATTGCTTGTCGATTGTTTCCAGACATGATCCGGTTTTGATCGGGTACCGGAAGTGAAGTTCGTGGCACGGCTCAATACATCCACAGGTATTCCTTGGCTTTCACCATCTCATTGGACCCGTTGGGTATTTACAGGGCACTTACCAGCTAACTGCATTGATATCAAGCCGTGCTAACCTCAAGCCAGCTGCTTCAGAGATCTTTCCCACACGGAACACTCTCCCATTCTTCTTTCATTCATTCCTGTTATCTCCACCCTCCGTCAACACGCAATTCTCATGTCTTTCCGGGAGGACTTCACATCGTCATCTCCTTCGCTTGGCTCTGAGGATTGGGATCGCTCAGAGGGCGAGATCAACCCCTTGGGCGTGAATGGACAGGCAAGCTCAACACCTCGGAATTCGGTGGTATTCCCTGGTGATGGTGTAGAGGGAACACCTCAACGAAGGCTTGATGGATGCAGAGAGGGGAGATCATTGAGTGAGCTGATGAGGTTGCATGCCGAAAGAGGGATGGACGTGATTTTTAATACCGAGGAAGCCTCTCGTGTAGGAGATGTTCTCAAGCAGTGGGTGAGTCTTTCATTGCCATTTCCAGTGCCTTTCTTCTTGCTTTCCCTTTGTTCATGTTGGCACTTTGCAGATAAATTCAGAAATGTCCCCATATGAGGGAGAAGATGATTTTTTCTCTTGCTCTCGGGATGATTTATTGCTGAGTTCGAAGCAATCTTCAAGACCTCCAATAGGAATGAATGGTAGACCATGTGGGCAGAGTGACACATTAGCCTCTGGTCAACCAAGATAGTTTAGGTTTGTATTTGGCTTGTTATTCCTACCCAAGTTCTTTCCATTTATATCACTGCTTCTTTCTTACCATCTTTCACATGATGTCCTTTGAGGCAACCTAGTGGTCTAGGTTCTCATGATGTATATACATTCATCAGCAGACCAGCCTTTGTCCAGTTGAGGACACCTGGGAAATGTAGTTTCTGAATGTCTGAGTGTCCAAACTGGACACTGAACCATCTGAACCTCCTTGTCACATGATATGTATGATACAACATGTGCAAATATGTTTGCCCACTAGCTCACTAGCTCATCAATAGGCAAACCAGCCAGTTCATGTTTGTATAATGAGTGAATGTCCAGATACAAATCACTGAGTGTACAAACCAACTGCTGGTGAGTGATGTTGTCATGTCCATGTCAACCCCTATTTCTGACCATCTCTGATCATTGTCATTTGACTCTGGTCATCTCCATCAAACACCTCTGCAGGAGTTCAACCCTGGTCCAACTATTGTCCCAGACTTGCCTCAGAGTTCCTCTGCCCTCCAGACTTCCTATTCTGTATATTTTCCTTTTGTTCTAGTTCCATTTTTGTTATCTTTCTTTCTGTCTAGTACAGCCTTCCAGACACCTGGTATATTTGTCATCCCGACTCTCCTGCTTATTCAGGATGTGTCTTTGGCTTGTACATTCTCCATTCCATCTTATTCATCCCAGTGTACATTACCTTCTTATTTTTTAGTTATCTTGTCAAAACCAACAACTCCAAGCTCCTCTGAGCTCTCCTGTATGAGTCTGAACTCTAGTTCATTGTCACATCCCAGATTTTTATGAAGTCCATCTCCAGACATTTCCAGAGTTCTGGATGTTTGTGTCAGTCCTTGGGTCTGGACTATTTTGGAGTTGGCACTCCAGACATTTACTTTTTACATATATTCATCTCCTTTTGTTCTAGTTCACATTTGTAAGTCTGTATTATTCTCTTAGTAATATTTCTCAGTTTCTGTTATTCTCCATATTCCATTTTATTCATCACTGTGTACATTGCCTTTGCTTAAGTCTTTTACTTACCAATCTCTGGTCTGGAATTATACTGGACATCAGTATATAAACCCTGTACTTCTTTCATAGATACCTCAGTTTGAATATCAAATAAGTCACCTCCAGTTCCAAGTCTGACTTAGTCTCTTATTCTCTCTCATCTCTGTTCCATTCCAAATATGAGGACAAGGGCTTGACAAGGGCACAACACATAAGTCCTGCACTGACATCCTCAATCCCCTCTGTATCTCTGATCTCCATACCTCCAGTCAACTTCACTTGACTACACTCATATCTCCATTTCCCTTTCCCCTGGACCTCTGTTAGACTTTGATCCAGAGGACCTGGACTTGATAGTATATTCAAACTCAATCTTGTCAAGTACCCAACCCCATCCTTCCTATGTCTTCGTGTACACACACCTCTCAAACTGGTATCTTGCAGAGTGCCTTTGGTGCCTCTTGCACCATGCCAGGAGAATTCATCAGCCTCACCCAACATATGCCACCACCATCTATCTCTCAGAGGTGGCATCCTCTATTTCTGCTCACTCCACTCCTTGAAAACACTGTCAATGAACACCATTTCACAGTCATTCCAGACAATGATGAATTTGGTCTCTTCTGAGATTGTTGTTGTCCCAATACTCTGCTTCCTAGACATCAACCCGGACCTGAAGTTGCAGAATATGGCAAGTTCAGTGGTGGTGGTGGTGGTGGTGGTGATGGCAGAGATGACCCCAATGATCCCAATGATGATGGAGATGATGATAACAACAACGATCATCTCCTCTGGGGTGATAATGATGATGAACCCCCCAACAACGTACCTTTGGCTTTCAAGCCATTCAACCAACTTGCAGATGCAATCCAGGACATGATCCAGCAAGCACTCCATTGCAAGGAATTCTCCAACAACACAAAGACCAAGGTCCTGAAGAAAATGGCAGTGGAACAAGCCAATGTTCTACAGCACCAGCACAGTCTGTGGGAACACTCATAGAAGGTACTTTCCAGAGGGTAGAGACTTTGGGGTGGTATAGAACTGAGGGAAGAGCTCGAAGAGAGAGTCTGATCTCAAAGGAGAGGTAGAACAGAGAATGGGTCTTAGTTCTATAGTCCTGGGATCAATGTCCCAGCTTATATATATGTACAGAGATATTTGTATCTATGGACAACCTCTCCATGTAAAGTAAGAGTAAAAATAGTGTTTCGGAACACTAAGGAATACCATGAGAGAATAGATGTCAAGTGTCATCTAAGGTGTTCACATGTCATTCAGAAATGACATCTGACATGTGAACTCTCTCATGTCAGCTAAATATGTTACCATTGACATGTCATCATCACATGACGAGAATCTAGATCTTTAGATAAGAAGATGATAAGATAATAGATTAAATTTTGATCATGTGATTCTCAACAGGTCTGAGAACTGGACATCTTTGATAGGTGTCAGAATGGTGCTCCTGAGGTGGATGGAAGGAGGTTATCTTCTCCTGGGGGATGTCCAATGGAAGTCCGGAGAATAGGGGCTATTTCCAGGACTTCAGGATGAAGTCTGGAAATGGGTCATCTGGAGTTGAACTGGGGTGGAGCAGAGTATGGAGGAGGTGAGGATATTAGTGCAGGACTTATGTGTTGCGCCCTTGCCAGTTTCTGGTCCTCATATTTCAGAGATTAGAGATAATAGGAAGGGAGATGGTTCAAGGATGAAGAGAGGAGAAGAATAGATGATATTAATGATGTATAGTGGACATACACAATGACATACACTGATGAACAATATTCAAACTAGAGAACTACAGAGGAGGTACAGGAGATTATATACTGAATGTCCAGTAGAACTCTGGACTGGAGATTGGTAAGTAAAAGTCCTAAGCAAAGGCAATGTACACAGAGATGAATAATATGGAAGTTGGAGAATAACAGAAACCGAGATATCTTACTAAAAAGATAATACAGACTTATGAATGTGAACTAGAACAAAAGAAGATGAATATAAGAGGAAGCATCTAGAGTGCCAACTCTGAGATGGTCCAGACCTAAGGACCAATGCATCATCTGGAACTCCAGAGATGTCTGGAGATGGACTTCACAGAAAATCAGGGATGTGACAGTATTCCCCCCTTAGGGCCTTGAGGGCTTGGCCCTAGCATGCTAAGTGGAAAATAACCCCTGAGTGGACCTGGTGGAACTCTATGTGGAAACTTGCTTTGCTCATGCATGTGACTCTGTTGATCAATGGATCAATTTGAACTCTGAAAATTGACTGGTATAAGAGCAGTCATGTTCTCAGCTACTGTTCTCTTCCACCAATTACAACCATGTCTGATATTGAAAATATCTGAAGCTGGCTGGATGCTTGGCTCACTGAGTGTGAAGAAGAAGAAGAAGCACTCTGGGATGCCAAGACATTGGAGCGCTGGAGGCATGCAAAGATCCACAAAGAGGAAGAGGAGTGGAAGAGATGTGAGGTGGAGGAAGTGAAGTGTAGAGTGGAGGAGGAAGAGCATCATTGGTGGGAGGCAGAAGAGGAGGCTTGCTGGAGGGTAAGTCTGGTTGTCGGTCCTAACATCATATTAACCATCTCCTAGGTGGAAGGAGTCCAGATACAGCAATGTGTCAACAAGGGGAAGGGGAAACTTCTGAAATGCCAGTGTCATATCACCTGGGACCTTCAGTGTCTACTGGGTCCTGGAAAGTTGTTGTTGTGTGTGGACTGTTGAGAGGTGAAAGCAAAGTGTGAATGCCCCAGAATGGAACAACCGGAGAAATGGAGGAGGTGAGTGGACAGCGAGGCCAGTCCATCAAAGAAGAAGACAAAGATGATGGTGATGATGATGGAGGATGAGGAGAAGGAGCTGGAGAAGGAACTGGAGGGTGTCAACTGGGCAGAGTTTGCCTGGAATGCTCTCAAACTCACTGAGGAAGTTTGGGAGGCTTTGAGGGTGCAGATAAGGCATGCCAACTGCCAAAATGTTCTATTGGAGTGTTTGGTGGAACTCAAGGCAGAGGAGCTATATGGAGGGAAGTCGGAGGGATCAGAGGGGTCAGAGTCAGAGAGTGAAGTGGTGGAGGATGGTGGATGGAGGAGGTCAGTAAGGAGCTGATCGAGTTGGTGAAGAAGGTCACGGAGGCAGAGGCAGTGGAGTTGGTGGTGATGGATGTGGATGGAGAAGGAGAAGAAGCGGTGGAATAGATCAGAAATAATTAGTTGTACATAGAAGTCAGAGAGAAATCAGAAATGTCAAAGAGAGTGGAAATAAAGAAAGACAGAGACAGAACAGAGATAGAAACGGAAAGAGAATAAAGAATATATCATAAGGTCATAAGATAGAATCAGAGGTCATAAGGCAGAGGTGCAGGGATTTGAGGAGTTCCAACTGGAGATGACTGGAGTGTTGAGGAAAACTTGAGAAGTTGAGTACAGAAGTGTTGGGACCTGGAAAGAACCTGCAGGAAAGGAGGATCAACTTGAGTAAAGCATAAACTTCACTTCAGTCAGTTATTGTCAGTCTGGAGATTCCAAGGAGTAACCAAGGAGCAGAGATGTTGAAGGGGCATTGGAGTTGACATCTGGAGCATGACTGACTAATTGATTGTGACTGACAGAGTTGGATGGGGAGAGGAATGATGTGTCTAGATCTTGATGTAGAAGACAGGGATAGTCTTCATGGTATATCTAGACAATGGGGTGATGTGGGGATGAACAATTGGGTGATGTGCTAGGAATTACTTCCTTTGGGACAGGAGGTAGGACTGGAGTTGGATAGGACTGTCCAGAGATCATGATGGAGATGCTCAGAGATGAGGTCTTAAGTGAATTGACTGGATATGAACTTGGAGGGACTATGCGAGCTTTGCTAGAGTTGAAATGGACCTAAAAGATGACTAGGGTAGTTGCAAGCAGAGTCCTTATCCTTCCCTTAATAGGGAAGTCTGAAAAAAAAGTTCCTAGAAGTGGAGCACATTGGAGATGCTCAGAGCATACTAAACAATGTTCAGCAGTGATCATGAGTGGAATGAATAGGAAAAATGGCCCAGGAATGATGTGAGGTGGGTAGATTTCTTCAAAAAGGTGCCATACAAAATGCTGGAAGAGAGTCCAGAATGATGTGAAAAGGCCAACTTTTACCCATAAGAGAGTAGAAGGAGGGCAGAAATGGGCAGAAAATGTGCCAGAGCATGACAGGGGTGCACAAAAGTGTGGGTGGAGGTGTGCGAGAATGCACATGAATGTTGTTTGGAGATTGGCATGGCTGGAGGTGGAGGTGACAGAACATCCAAAGATCAAATGTGAGGCAATGGCAAGAGATGAGAGAGAATGCATTGGCTGAAAGAGTGATCTGAAAGCATCGATAATGTCAGGGAGTGGATGGAGGACCAGGGGATGAACAGGTGGACTTGAGTGAACAAGTTTGGAGCTGGCAAAATCAGAGTTGTGATAGGAAATTCCAGAATTGGAGGAGCCAGTGGGGGATGAGCAGAGGGGTTTCAAATTGCATATGGAGATGAAAACCTTCAATGACTGGAGATCAGAGGTCAATCAGAATGCAATGAGACGAGGTCCAGGAATGATGAAGGACCAAGAAAGAAATGGAGGGGAGACCTTGAGGAACGAAGGTCTGGGAACTACATATAATGACAAGTCTGGGTGTTGGAAAAAGGTCTGGAGGCACAGGAAAAAGCCTTGGAGGAATGGATGACCAACAAAAGAGAAGTGTCTTGAGATGTGAGAGTGTATCCAACAAATGGTCTTGATGGAAAATACTTGATGCGGTAGAGACAAGGTCTAGGAGTGACAGAAGACCTAAAAGAATGAACAGGGGGACCTAGATTGAATGGAGGAAGATCCAAGGACCAATGGATAAGTCTGGGATTGGAAAGTCTGGAGGTGTGGGAAAAAGGCCTCAGAAGTAGTAGACAATCCAACTTGAAGGACAAATGGTCCAGGTACTGGTGACAAGGTCCAGAAATGCAGAAGCAACTTTGGAGTTGTCAGTAAACCAGTGGAGATGAGTGGAGGTGTGAAAGTCTTTTGACAATCACAAGGGGTGCCACAATGAGAATATAATCCACTTGATGAGGTCAGAGGCTGATGGAAAGAAGAGGGAGTTGAAAGGATAATGTCTGAGTAAGTAAATGAGAGGTCTAGTCATGGATGTATGAGATCTGGTAAGAAGGTCTGAAAGTCCAAGAATAAATGTCAGAGGCTAATAAGGTGATACTATCTGGGTTAGGGATGTTCACAACAGTGATGGCAATTCAATACTTAGATGATCAGGAGAGAAACTGGAGACATGAATTAGAAAAGACTAGAGATGGGGCTTGGAGGATGAAGTCCCTATCCTCCCCTTAATAAGGGAGAGTCAATGACTGAAAAATGGATGGAGTGGCAAGGGAATTGGAAATCCAGAACAAGGAAATCCAGAGAGTACAGGGAACAGTGCAAAATGAAACCAGGATTGCCAGATAAAGTCCAGGGAGGTGTCAGCAGGAGGAACATCTGGAGGTGTGAAGTCTGGAGGTCCAGAGGTAAAACCTACAGCTGGAGACCTGGAAATGGCATGAATAGAGGGAAATCCAAGAGTGCAGTGACAGTGTAGGCAGAGGGTGAAACTAAAAAAAAGTGGGGTTTAGGGAAGAGGGGAGCCAACCTGATGAATTCTTCAACCAGACTTAGAAATTCCGGAGCAGAGAGCAACAGAGAAGTCAGGAGGAAGGAGGTGGAATGGAGGAAGACCAAGCGCAGCCAAAGAACCATAGAATGCAATGAATGTGCAATGAAAAGGTGGCTTTGAAGTCCAGGGATGTTCCAAAGGTGTTTCCAGGATGTGTATGAAGACATGGGTGTGCACAAAGCATGGGTGTACCACAGGGATACCATAGGTGATGGTGAGATGGAGTTGGGACCAGAGCTGTTACAATGACACTGGTACCTATGTCTTGATGTCAGACTGACATCAGGGGGTTGGCATTCTTTTCACAGAAGCTTGAATGGTTGGTATCTATTTTCCACTCTGATCAACGGATCGAAAAATGGATTGATTAACAGTTCTAATGCTAGTTACATCTGGAATCCAATGAGGGGTGACCAAGAAGGTCCAGAGGTGGAATTGCCTATGAGGAATGCAGAAGCTGAGGATGGGGGAATCAGGAGATGATAGGAAGGAGATGGGAAATGGGGTATTCCACTGGAGGATTGATAGGTATGGTAGAACAGGTGAAGTGGTTCATGTTAGTCTGGAGGTACTCTGAACAGAGTTCTGGACATAGGAGGAAATACAAGGGGAGCTTCAAGGGGGAATGGGGGTGATCATAAGACCAGGGTGAAGTCAATCACATGAACTCAGGAATGGAGCTCTAGCATGATTGGAATGACATGGGGGAACAGGGGAGAAGGTCCATGTGAACTCCAGAGGTCCAGAGATGTTGACAGTATGGAGGATTTTTGATGGGGGAACAAGAGGGAAGACCATGGAATGGGTGATCTTCAAGGAATGAGCAGAGCAGCTCATTTGGGAGCATCTTGGGTTGATAGAGACCATAGGGTGTGAATATATGAAGTTCAGAGTCAGAAGTGATTCTAATGCTGGAGTTCATCAGATAATGTTGCTAAATGTCGGACTCAATGGAGTACATCAGCAATAACACAACCTTAGAATGAAGATGTTCAAACTGAGGGGACTTGAACTGAGATATGGAGAGATGCTAAAAATAGAGGTGAAAAGGATGCAAGTCCAACTTGGGGAGATCTATCTGAAAGACAGATTGAGGAAGGGAAATGGAGGTGAGGGCAGAGTAGCCCTTGAGAGGTCAGAGAACAGAGTTGAGATGGATGATCACCAGGAAAGTCTGGAATGTAATTGCAATGCAGAGAGCCTGGCTGGGCAAATCTGACAATGGGAATCACAAGGGGTTCTGAGGTTCTGAGAGGGTACTGAAGAATGGAGAGTGTCATATAGATGTGACAGGAGTCATGAAACAGAAATGACTGGCAAGATCAGTTTGAATATACAGTGACCTCCAAAACAGTTGCAATAATTAATCTCAACACAGTATGTACATGAAGTGTACTGCAATCATATGTGGGAATTCCGCTTAGGTTTGCTGGGGTAATCAATAGCCCTTACTCTTGGCTATAATATCGGTCCCTGGGTCATGTGATTTGGCTTAGTAGTTGTAGAGATATGGCCATTTCAAAACAGCAATACCATTGCAATAGTTTTGTACCTATTAATGAATATAGTAAAATGTTATTGAGATCATGTGATAATTAGTAATGTTTGGCCATACAAACAAAGATACACATATAAATACTATGTCTGAGTTTAAAATAAGTTCCACACATCTTTATTCCCAACCATATCATCATGAGATCCATATCCTCTACTCAAAAAAATACCATCCTCTCTATGCTTGATGTTGGGCAATCTGCTTACTCTGTTGCTGCTACCACTGGTCTCCATGTCTCCACCATATCTAGGCTTCACTCCAAAGAGTGCTCTGAGCTCCAGAAGTCAATTGGAGATCATCCATCTAAGCTTTCCTCTACCAATATTCGTCATGCTATTCATCTTATCTCTTCTGGAAAGGCAGATACTGCTGTTCAGGTGACAAAGGCCCTTACCAATGTCATCAATCAACCCCTCTCTGCAACTACAGTGCGTCGGCACTTGAAGAATACTGGTATGAAGGCTGTAGTCAAGTCCAAACAACCTCTTCTCTCAGCCAAGCATCATAAAGCTTGTCTAGACTTTGCCTATGCTCATAGAGGCTGGACTATGGAGGATTGGAAGAAGGTAGTATGGTCTGATGAGACCAAAATCAATTGCCTAGGGTCAGATGGGTGCAAATGGGCGTGGAAAAAGGCAGGTGAAGGGCTTAGTGACAAGCTGGTAGAAGGAACAGTCAAGTATGGAGGGGGATCTTTGATGATGTGGGGCTGTATGACTTGGAGAGGAGTTGGCTATGGTGTCAGGATTGATGGTAGGACAGATGGGGACCTCTACCTTCAAATTTTGAAGGATGATCTGCTGAATACTCTGAAGTATTATGGCCTAGATCCTGCTGACATGATCTTTCAGCAAGACAATGACCCCAAGTACAAGTGCAGAAAGATGAAGGATTGGCTGGAGGAGCAGGATTTCAGGACTATGGTGTGGCCTGCACAGTCTCCTGACTTGAACTCCATTGAACATCTTTGGAATTATCTCAAAAGAAGGCTAGCAGATCATGAGAATTCATTCAATGGAGTTCATAGTTTGTGGGAAAGGATTGAAGAGGAATGGGAAGGAATACCAGTTGAGGAGTGTCAGAAGTTGATTGAGAGCATGCCTAGGAGGATTGAAGCAGTGCTCAGGGCAAAAGAAGGCTATACCAAGTACTAATATACCTCAAAAATTATTAGGTGTAAAACTGTTGCAATGGTATTGCTGTTTTGAAATGGCCATATCTCTACAACTACTAAGCCAAATCACATGACCCAGGGACCGATATTATAGCCAAGAGTAAGGGCTATTGATTACCTCAGCAAACCTAAGCGGAATTCCCACATATGATTGCAGTACACTTCATGCACTGTGTTGAGGTTAATTATTGCAATGGTTTTGGAGGTCACTGTACTATCAGGTGGGTGCTCCTGAGGCAGATGGAAGGAGGTTATCTTCTCCTGGGGGATGTCCGATGGAAGTCCGGAGGATAGGGGCTATTTCCAGGACTTCAGAACAAAGTCCGGAAATGGTTCATCTGGAGTTGAACTGGGGTGGAGCAGAGTATGGAGGAGGTGAGGACATCAGCACAGGCCTTATGTGTTGCACCCTTGCCAGTTTCCAGTCCTTGTATTTCAGAGATTAGAGATGATAGAAAGGAAGATGGTTCGAGGATGAAGAGAGGAAAAGAATAGATGATATTAATGATGTATAGTGGACATACACAATGACATACACTGATAAACAATATTCAAACTAGAGAACTACAGAGGAGGTACAGGAGATTATATACTGAATGTCTGGTAGAATTTTGGACTAGAGATTGGTAAGTAAAAGTCCTAAGCAAAGGTAATGTACACAGAGATGAATAATATGGAAGTCGGAGAATAACAGAAACCAAGATATATTACTAAGAAGATAATACAGACTTATGAATGTGAACTAGAACAAAAGAAGATGAATATAAGAGGAAGCATCTAGAGTGCCAACTCCAAGATGATCTGGACCTAAGAACCAATATGTTGTCCAGAGCTTCGGAAATGTCTGGAGATGGACTTCACAGAAAATCAAGGATGTGACAACAGGTCTGACCTGAAGAAGCTCCACCCCTTCATAGTCCAATGCAAGATTAATTCCAAGCCAACCCCAAGTCATTCAAAAAAGACTGGAAGAAGGTTACCTTCACCCAGTCTTATCTTAAGAGCATGGCTCTTGATTACTTCAAGCCAGACTTGCTTAGAGATCTTGCTCTGGCCAACTGTCCCTTGTGAATGGATGATTGGCAATCTTTCCTATATAAACTTCAATCCAATTTTGGACTTCACAACCCCATTGCCAAAGCAGAAGCTCAGCTCGAGCAACTGCATATGAAGGACACTCAATGAATCTTAAAATATATTGTTGAGTGGAACTGTCTCATAAACCAAGTCCACAAATGGAGACCCAGTGCACTCCACCAGAGTTTCTATAACAGACTTCTGGATTATATCAAGGATGAGATAGCTTGTCATGGCAAACTCTCTTCCATTCATGACATGCACACTCTGGCACAACAAATCAACCAAAGGTACTGAAAGTGAAAGGAAGAGATTTCTTGTGCTTCAAAGGCCTCCAGATTAACCTCTGGCAATCCGCACTCCTCTCACAAGTCATTGAGCTCTGCTCTAACTTCCTCCTCCAAGCCTCTACAATTTCTTCCAAGCTTGGCAAAGATGGTAAACTCCTCCCTAAGGAGCATTAGCACTGAATTTGTTTGAATTTGTGTCTCTTTTGTGGTGAGAGTGGTCATTCTGCCAAGGAATGCCTGAGGTCTACCTCTAGGGCATCAAAGGCCCATGCTGCATCAGTAACTCTGGATGTGCTGGCTTCAACCTCCACTTCCTCAGAGGCAAAAAAATAGAGCATGACTCTCAAGCATTCACACAGGCTGGGAGTCATGTTGATTCAAACTATGCTCTTATGGAGTTACATCTCAACGTGTCTGCTCTTTCTGATCCTAATTCTCTTCGTCCACTTGTCTCTGTACATAATATCTCAAATGTTCCTGTTCTCGTTGATTCTGGTTCTACTCACTATTTCATAGATACTAGTTTTGTAGAAAATCATAAAATTTCCATGTACTCCATCCCTCCAATTAATCTCCGTCTCTTTGACAGATCCTCAAACACCATTATCACTTCCACCATAGACCTCACAATCACCTTTCCCTCTGGCGTTTCCACCTCTGACATATACTATGTAACCTTATTGGATCCTCAATGCAGCCTTGTTCTTGGACATTGCTGGCTCACCTGTTACAATCTGTTGATTGATTGGGTTATGAGCAGGATCACTTTCTGAACTCCTGCAGACAGGATGCCAACCCCAATATTGACCTCCGTGCCTCCAAAGGATCCTCTGTTGCTCATCGACACTCCTTTGCCCACTCTGGACTCACCCAGACCTCCCAGACTTCCAGCCCCTTACATTTCTTTTGTCAATGCAGCAGCTTTTTACTGAGCCCGCAAGATGGAAGGCTCAGTCCAGTTCTCCCTTTCTCTTCGATCTACTGAAAACATCTCCACTTGCTCTGCCTCCACCTCTGCAGTGTTGTCTTCTGATGAGAAAATTGACCTCTTTGGTGTTCCTCCAAAATACCATGATTTCACAAACATTTTCAACAAGAAAAAAACTAATACCCTTGCTCCTCATTGGCCCTACAACTTAAAAATTGACCTGGAAGAAGGTGCAGAACCCCCAATAGGCAAGATCTACTTCATCTCCCCAACTGAACAACAAGCCCTCTGTGACTTCTTGGACAAACATCTCAACATTGGAATCATTTGTTACTCTATATCTCCACATGCAGCTCTGGTGTTGTTTGTCTGGAAAAAGGACAGCTCCCTTCAACTTTGCATCAACTTCCAAGGTTTGAACAAGATCACATGCAAGGACCACTACTTACTTTCCCACACCTCTGACCTCTTAGATGCTCCCTCCAGTGCTAAAGTCTACACAAAAATCAATCTCTGTCATGCATACCATTTGGTCCATATTGTGGAGGGAGACAAGTGGAAGACCATCTTCCAGACTCACTATGGATCTTTTGAGTGGTTGGTTATGCTGTTTGAACTCACAAATGCTCTGGTGGCCTTCCAGCAGTTCATCAATGATATCTTTGCAAACATGCTAGATGTTTGCATTGTGGTCTACCTCAATGACATACTGATATACTCTCACAATATGGAATTGCATCACAAACACATCTGTGAAGTATTCCAGCATCTCCATGCTAATGGCTTGTATGCAAAGCCAGAGAAATGTGAATTCCATTTCAACACAGTGGAGTATCTCAGATATGTGCTCTCCCCTTCTGACCTCTCCATGGCTTCCGATAAGATCAAAACTATCATGGACTGGCCTGAACCCAGGAAAGTCAAGGACATTCAGTCCTTCCTAGGATTCACCAATTTTTATTGCAGATTCATCCAAGGTTATTCAGATATTGTGGTTCTGCTCACTTGTTTTACTCAGAAAGAAGTCCCCTGGGATTTCTCTAATGCCTGTCAGAAACCCTTCCAATGCCTCAAGGATGTCTTCACATCTGCTCTGGTGCTCGCTCACTGGATTCCAGATGTCCCCATCACTATCAAAACTGACGCCTCTGACTATGCTGTTGCCAGAATTCTCTCCATCACAACTCTGAATAACAATGAACTCCATCCTGTCATGTTCTTCTCCTGGACTCTAACCAGAGCAGAATTGAACTACAACACTCATGATAAGGAGTTATTAGCTATTTTTGAGGCTTTCAAGTCCTGGTGTCACTACCTGGAAGGCTCTGGACTCCCCATAGACATTATCATGGACCACAAAAATCTCAAATATTTTTCCACCTCTAAGCTCCTGACATGCTGCCAAGCCTGGTGGTCCAAATATCTCAACCAATTCAATTTGGTTGTTTGGTACTGGCCTGGTAAGCTTGGAGCAAAACTGGACACTTTGACTAGATGATGGGACATCTACTCCAAAGAGGGGGATGAGGACTATGCTTGCATCAATCCCAACAATTATAGGCTAATTTTCACTCTGGAACAGCTCGTGTCATCCCTCCAGGCAACATTTTTAGAAGTTCCATTACTCCAGGCCTCAGCACTAGTTGACCTTGAGCAACTCCACTCTGATATCTTATCTGCTTTCCCCAATGATCCTGTCACATCCAGCCACCTCCAAACTAAACCTGAGTCACTCAATCCAAGATGGAGTATTAACTCCAAAGGATTTCTCCTATGGAACAATCATATCTACATCCCAGAAGCTAACAATCTCTGTCTCCATATACTCTGGACTTTCCATGATCATCCTACAACTGGATACTTTGGTCAAAACTGGACATTGGAGCTCATCTGTCATGAATACACCTGACCCAACATTAGGACTTTTGTAAAGAACCATGTCAGTTCTTGTATGGCTTGTGCTCATGTAAAGACTCCTTGTCATTGTCTATATGGACTTCTCAAGCAATTTCTGGTTCCAGAGAAACCATGGAACTCCATCTTCATGGACTTTATTGAACAGCTTCCCCCTTCGGAAGATTATACCACCATTTTTGTGGTCATAGATCAACTGTCCAAACAGTCTATCTTCATCCCAACTCACGATACAATCACTTCTGCCAAACTGGCAAAGTTATTCCTCATCCATGTCTTCCTCAAGCATGGGATTCCCTCCCATGTCACCTCTGACAGAGGCTTTGAATTTGTATCTCACTTCTTTTGTTTGTTAGGTAAAGCCTTAGAGATGCACCTCCACTTCACCTCCAAATATCATCCAGAGGGGGATGGTCAAATGGAATGTACTAATCAGACTCTAGAGCAATACTTACGAATATATTGCAATTACCAACAGGACAATTGGTCCGAACTCCTACCTCTTGCAGAGTTCGCATACAACAATGCTTCTAGTGCTACTATAGGAGTATCTTCATTCTTCGCCAATAAAGGCTACCACCCCAACTTCTCCATCTACTCCAACCTTGACCTTACCTCTTCCACAGCTAAGTCCTACATCATGGACTTGGATGAACTCCATGAGTTCCTCTGGTCTGAGATGCTGGAAGTGCAGAAATGCTACCAAGGACCAGCAGACAAGAAATGAAGTCCAGCTTTGGACTTCAAGATTGGAGATCAAGTAATGCTTAAAGCCAAATATCTCCGGTCTACTCGACCGTCAGAGAAACTATCTGAAAAGTATCTGGATCCTCTCACTATCATCACCAAACCCAATACTCACTTCCTTACACTCTGTCTTCCTGAATCCATGAAATCCATACATCCTGTCTTCCACATCTCACAGTTAGAATCCTCAATTCCGAACATCATTCCAGACCACATCCAACCTCTGCCACCTCTGGTAGAGGTTGATGGTGAACTTGAGTATGAGATCAAAGAGATACTTGATTCCAAGATTAATTGGAGAAGGCATCACTGCCAACTCCTATACCTGGTATGGTGGTTAGAATATGAAGGGACTAATGATGAGACATCATGGTTATTAGCTACAGAGTTAGGACACACAATAGAACTTGTAATGGACTTCCACTGGAAGTACTTGGACAAGCCTGGTCCACTTCAACCTTAAGTTTCCTTTCTTTGTTTCTTTTTATTCTATTTCCTTTTATTGACTTCTGACACTTCTTCACATTTCAAGATACTACTACTGTATTTTATTTTCCTCTTCACTCTACCAACTCTGCCACCTCCAAAGCCTCCTTCACCAACTCCACTAGCTCTTTACCCACCTCCTTTGTCTCACCTTCCTCCACCACCTCTTTATCCTCCTCTTCATCCTTTGACTTCTCCTCCAACACCTCTCCATACACTTCCTCTGCCTTGAGTTTGACAAGGTGTTTGAGGAGGGCATTTTGGTGGTCAAGGTGCCTGTCCTATGGCCTAACCGCCTCCTGGAAATCCTCAAGGGCCTTGATGGCACTCTGAGTGATCTCTGCCCAGTTAGTTATCTCCAGCTCGTCCTTTGACTCCTTGATCATTGCTACTATCTACTTCTTCTTCCTTGATGGACCCTCTTTGTTATCCATCTGCCTCTATCACTTCTCCAGCTTCTCTATTCTGGGGCAATCACACTTCACTTTCACCTTCCAACACTTCACACATGATGTTGATTTTCCAGGGCTGAGTGAGCACTTGAGATCCTGGGCCAGGCAGCATTGACGTCTTGGGGACATCTTCCCCTTGCCCTTGTCAACATGCTGCTGCGCCTGGACTTCCAATGCCTAGAAGAAGTATTAGTATGACACATTAATCCAGAGACCTGGACTTACCCTCTGGCAAGCCTCCACCTCCACTGAGATACAATGAGCCTCCTTCTCTGCCTTTCAACATGCTTCCTCTTCTGCCTCATGCCTCTTCTGTTCCTTCTCCTTTTTGCACACCTTCACCCATCTCTGGTGCTCTGAGGCCTTGGCATCCCACAGGTTGTTGTTGTTATCCTTGCACTTGGTGAGTTGTGCATCGGACCACTATTGGATGTTTGTGATATCAGATATGGGGGAATTTTTCTAAGTCCAACAAAAGGGCATGGCCATTCTTATACTGGCCAGATTTCGGAGTTTGAATTGATCCATTGATCAACAGAGTCACATGCATGGACAAAGCAAGGTTCCACACAGAGTTCCACACTAGGGTCCACTCAGGGGTTATTTCCACTCAGTGTTCTTGGACCTCAAGGGCTTGGCCCTAAGAGGGGGATACTGTCATATCCCAGATTTATGTGAAGTCCATCTCTGGACATCTCCAGAGTTCCAGATGTTTGCATCAGTCCTTGAGTCTGGATTATTTTGGAGTTGGCACTCTGGATGTTTCCTTTTTATAATCATCTTCTTTTGTTCTAGTTCACATTCATAAGTCTGTATTATTCTCTTAGTAATATTTCTCAGTTTCCATTATTCTCCATATTCTGTCTTATTCATCACTGTGTACATTGCCTTCACTTAAGTCTCTTATAGTGAGCAACAAAACTGTTGCAATAACTAACCTTGATACAGTGCATGAAGTGTCCTGCAATCACCTGTGGGGATGTCGCTTAGATTTGGTGGGACCAAATAATATACATACTCTTGGCTACAAAACGGTCTCTGGGTCATGTGATTTGACCTGGTGGCTGTGGAGATATTGCCATTTTAAGTCACTCATGTCATTGCAACAGTTTTGTTGCTGATATTAAAGGTATTGCAAATTAGTATGAAGTATATCCTCCTTTGGATTTGATGATTTCTTGACCCCTCCTAGGCATACTTTCAATCAATCTCTGACACTCCTCCACCCCAATCTTATACCACTCTACCTGAATCCTCTCCCAATGTTCCAATATTTCTTTGGATGGCTCAGGATATTCTGCTAGTCTTTTTGTGAGGAGGAACCATAGGTGCTCTATGGGATTAAGGTCTGGTGACTGAGCAGGCCATATCATAACCTCAAACCCATGCTTCTGAAACCACTTCCTAGCCAACCTACTAGTGTACTTGGGATCATTATCTTGTTGAAAGATAACATCTTCTATAGACCATCCATAATCATCCAGAGTTTGTTGAAGTTCATCCTCCAAGATTTGCACATAGAGATCAGCATCCATTCTACCATCAATCTTGCAAGCCATCCCAACTCCTTCCCAAGTCATACAGCCCCATAACATCACTGATCCTCCCCCTCCATATTTGACAGTACCTTGTACAAGCCTGTCACTAAGGCCATCCCCTGCCTTTTTTCAAGCCCATTTCCTACCATCTGATCCAATGCAATTTAATTTGGTCTCATCTGATCATATAACTCACTTCCAGTCCTCTATAGTCCAGTTCTGATGGCTTAAAGCAAAGTCCAGTTGTTCTCTCTTATAACATTTGGAGAGAAGAGGGTGTTTTTGCTTTACCACAGCCTTCATACCAGCTTTCTTCAAGTGATGACAAATGGTTTGTGGGAAGATAGAATGGTTCTTGACATCCTGAAGAGTCTTGGTAATCTGGACAGCATTTTCAGCTTTACTAGTACCAAGAAGTTGAATAGCATGTTGCATATTAGTAGGAGAAATGATGGATGGACGACCACCAGAGGCTTTTGGGAAGGTTAGGACAGTGTTTGGTACAAATATGGCTGATGGTGGAGTAATGGAAGCCAGTAGAGGTAGAGATCTGACAAATTGATTGATCAGAATTCAAGAAAACAATGATCTGATTGACTTGGTCAATAGAGAGTGATTTAATGGTGGATGAAGTGATGAAAGTGATGGTGTTTGGGTGTATTTACATCATATTGAAGTATTTATGCATCACATGACTCATTGCTGATATTATTAAATTAATAGGCAAGCAAAAAATCACCTGACCTACTTACCATTCCATGTGGTTTTTCCTTTTTTGACAGTCTTGCTTATGTGCCAATGGTACAATGAGTGAGGCTCATAATATCTTACTGCAAGATATAATTTGTTGATTTAAATAGATTAGCAACAAAACTGTTGCAATGACATGAGTGACTTAAAATGGTAATATCTCTACAGCCACCAGGCCAAATCATATGACCCAGGGAGCATTTTGTAGCCAAGAGTATGTATATTATTTGATCTTACCAAACATAAGTGAAATTCCCACAGGTGATTGCAGGACACTTCATGTACTGTATCAAGGTTAATTATTGCAATAGTTTTGTTGCTCACTGTACTTACCAATTTCCAGTCTGGAGTTATACTGGACATTAGTATATAAATCCTGTACTTCTTTCATAGATACTGTACCTCAGTTTGAATATCAAATAAGTCACCTCCAGTTCCAAGTCTGACTTAGTCTCTTATTCTCTCTCATCTCTGTTCCATTCCAAATATGAGGACAAGGGCTTGACAAGGGTGTGACATATAAGTCCTATGCCAACATCCTCAACCCTCTCCATATCTCCAATCTCTGTACCTCTGGTCGACTTCACTCGACTACACTTATATCTCTGTTCTTCTTTCCCCCAGACCTCCATCAGACTTTGATCTGAAGGACCCAGACTTGACATTTGTTCAGTCCAAAGTGGATTTGCTTCAGACCTGCCTCTGACTTGACACACACATGTCAGACTTATAGTTTGTCTATTCCATTTCATTTCAGACTCACTTATTTTAGGTTTACAAGTTTATATTTTATTTGAGCATGGCTCCACCCATAGGTACATATATTCAAACCTTCACCTTTTTGCTCCTCAGTCATTTGCTACCTCCTTGAGCAGTGGCTGAGGTGAGTTCTCAATATCCCTTCTTTCTTACTTTACTTATAATTGTAGTGGGCACATCCTATCCTTTACTTAGGTGAATAAAAAGTCATTTGCTACCTCCTTGGGCAGTGGCTGAGTGGGCATATCCTGCTCTTTACTTAGATTATTACAGATTATGAGCCCCAGTTGCTCCCTCTAGCATCAGCAACCTTGAACAGCCTCATCAAAAAATCTCTGCATGTTTTTTCCATGGTACTCTAGTCCACTCTGACACTGTTTTCACCCAACCTCAGGGTCTCACATTCAATCCGCTAACAATGCTTAGCCACTATGCCACTGAACATGACAGAATCCACTTCCAAAGTCAGATCCTGCCCTGTCTTGACAGGCCCTTTAAACTTTCAGATCTGAAAACTCTGCATCATGGCAAAACTATGCAGAGAGAAAGTCCTGGGTGTAGTTACAGGCATGGACCCATGTCCAAAACCATCTCCATCCACTTCTGGCTCCTCTACCTTTGCTCAAATAACCACTGTTTCTGCAGAAGATATCCAGAAATAGACTGAGCACAATGTGAAAGCACACGGAATAATCCAGGACCACATCTCTGATGCCTTGCTCCTGAAAATGCAGGCACACACCATGGCCAAAACCCTTTTTGATACCATCCTTGCCATCCACCAAGCATCTAACCTTGCCTCCACCTTTTACTCCTACCAACAACTCTTCTTCACAACATGGAATGGAGACTGCCATTTATGAGCACATTGCATCCATCCAGATCTTAGAGATCAAATTGGCCAGAATGAAATTCTCTGTCAACTTCAAAGTCCTCACATTCATCCTCCTAAACTCCCTTCCAAGAACTCCAGAGTGGAATGCCTTCACTTCCTCAGTAATTAATACCACCGAGGACAGCAAACTTACCTTTGATGCCATGGAAACTAATGTTCTTGCAGAAGAGTCACACCTAAACCCCTCCAGAGCTCCAAGCACCATGCACAAAGCCTGCTACAAACTGAACAAAGCACCCAGAACATTCAACAACTGGTGGGAACATCACCAGAACTCAGGACACAACTCTGACGACTGCTATGCATACTTGGAATGGGTTGAAGGACTCCAAAAGAGGAAGTGGAAAGGAAAAGGGAAGGAAAAGGAAAAGGCAAACATATCAGAAGACCCACCAGACTTACAGTCTGACCCTTCAAAGCAGGCACATGTAGCTAGCACTCATGTAACCAAATTCTTAATCAAATGCATTCAGGCCTACTTGTTGTCCGATGCAACTCCAAAATCTCCAGACCAAATCATTATCAACTCTGGTGCAACATCACACATGGTCCTACATTGGTCATGGTTTCAGACCTACACTCCCTTCTGCACTTTGAGCCCCATCACCCTTGGAAACAAATCCACCACACATGCAATTTGTTCTGGAAGCATCATAGTACAATCCAAGGTAAAAGGAGAAACATATGAAATCACTCTAAGCAACATACTTCTTGTATTGGAGTTCCATCTATCACTTATCTCTGTAAATCAGTTATTGGCTGTTAGACTATTCACCTTATTCCCAGCAAACTCCTCAACTTGCTCAGTGAAAAAGGGACATAATACTATCATGGTCGGAACACATACACACAAGGACTCTGCCATGTAAAACTCACCTTGACTACAAGTCCAAACTCTGCACATGCGTTGGTGAATATAAATCTCCTACATCGGAGAATGGGACACATCTTCACAACTTGAATCAAATCCATGGTCCATAGTGGAATGCTGCAAGGAATCAACATAGTCACTGGCACCCCCACATTCTGCAAACCATGTACACTTAGAAAGATGAAGAAACTCCCATTCAACTCTGAGTCCAAGATCTGAAGTTCCATCCAGTCTGATGTTGGTTGTCCAATCACTCTGCAATCTTGGGAAGGCTACAAATATTGGCTCCTTATAGTAGATGACTACTCCCATTTCCTGTGGATATACTTCCTCAAGAAAAAGAGTGAAGTTGCAGAAACATACAAAACCTGGAAAGCAGACATCCAACAGGCACTCTGAAAGACCATTGAGTCAGAGGAACCATTGCAGACACACATCCAATTCCTCCAAACAAATGGTGGTGGAGAGTATACAGGCACAGAGTTCTGAACACAACTCCAAAGTGATGGAACCACACTTGAAACATCTGCACCATATACTCCAGAGCAAAATGGACTTGTGGAATGTATAAACCAAACACTCTCCACACTTGCAAACTCCATGCTGGAGGAAAATTTGCCAAATCCTTCTAGTCTGATGCAATGTCCACTGTAGCATACATCACTGCATGAAGTCTGTCCTCCACAATCAAAGGAAATATTTCTTATCAAGTGCTATTTGATCGGAAAGTTGATCTGACCCTATTCTGACCTTTCAGATGTGTTGCATATGCACTCATGCCTAAGAAATAGTGGGGGGGTAAATTCCAATTACACAGAGAGAAATACATCATGCTCAGATACATATATAGACAACAGGCATACAAATTACTTGACCTGGAGCATTGAACCACCATCTCCTGCCACTATGTAACTTTCAATAAGTCCACAAAAATCTCTGATAACAATTCCACTCCATGGATAAACCCTACTGAGGGTCAGTGGGAGGGACTCATCCCAAAGCATTCACATCAGCCAGAATATATAGGGGAAGAGGACAAGTCCACCTCTGAGCCACAGAATCCAGAAGCAGTGGGAGCTCCACCACCACCTCCAGAGCCAGATGTAGAAAATCCAATAAACAACTTGGCCAATCATCTTGATCAACTCCACCTGGATCAACCTCCAGTCCAAATTCCAATTGAGGTCACTCCTCCAGAAATACCTCCACTTGCTCTACCTGCTCCACCAGCTTAGCCACCATCTTCAATAAGACCCCCACAGAGAAAATCAGCAGTGTCCGACACAGCAACTACATCCAAAAACAAGCTGATTGGAATAGGGACTATGAGCAGACCTTGGAAGAGGAAGTACAATGGAAGGCACAACAACCAGAACAGCCTCAAGAGAAACCAGACATGCCTGGAGCATTTGCCAGTATTGAGGAAGAGTTACAACACCATATCTTTGCTGGAACAGCAAACTCTGAGCCAATGGAGTCATTTCCTTCCACCATCAAGGAGGCATATGCATGACCTGATGGAGACAAGTGGTGATCAGCAATTGAGGACAAACTCCTCAGTCTAAATGCAAATCATGTCTATGAGACCGTTTTAATTTCCAGCGGAGTTACTCTGATCACCTCCAAGCTCATCTTTCAAATCAAGCAGGACCAAGATGGCAAGATCAAATGCTACAAAGCAAGGATTGTTGCCAGGGGTTTCACACAGGAAGAGGGAATTGACTACCAGGAGGTATTTGCGCTGGTAGCCAACCTCAACTTTGTCTGAACCATCATTTTCCTCACTGTGAAGCACAACCTGGAGTTGGATTAGATGGATGTCTTCACAGCCTACCTAAATGGCAAACTAGATGAGGAGTTGTATCTCCTACCTCTGGATGGAGTCCTGATCCAACCCAGACATTGCTGGAGGCTCCAACACTCACTCTACAGACTCAAGCAAGCAGGTCGGACTTGGAACAAAACCTTAGACAAGAAACTTGGAGAACTCAGTTTCAGCAGATTGGATGCCAAGACATGCCTATATGTCCTCTAAAAGTCCAGATAGGTTTGCTTCCTTGTCATCTATATGGATGACCTACTTCTTGCTGCTAGCTCCAGGAGCTACATGAACTCCATCAAGGAAATGCTAGCATCTGCATTCAAAATGAAGAACTTGGGCAAAGCATGCTACATACTCAGAATTGAAATTCAAAGGGACCAAAAGCTCCAAAGTATCCCCTTTTCTCAATTCCAATATGTCCAAACTGTCCTTGAGTGTACTGGAATATCCAACTCTGCACTGGTGTGGACACCAATGGTACATGGCACTGCAATCTCCACATCTGACCCAGAAAATGACACCCCTGTCCCTGAGATCATCCTTAACAGAAAGCAGATGTCCTACCTCACTGTCATTGGGTCCCTGATGTACCTCATGCTAGGAATACGCCCGGACCTAGCATACTCTGTTAGAACACTCAGCCAGTTCAGTGCATCGCCCAAGGAATGCCACTGGGAAGCTGCAAAACAAGTACTCTGATACGTCAAAGCTACATCAGACATGGAACTCCAATATGATGGAAATGACATATTCATAGACATGGACCGTCAAGGATTCTCAGACACAGGCTGGTACCAGGACTTGGACAACTCATGGTCCACCTTCAGTTTCCTATTCCTGAGAAATCACGGAGCCATCTCCTGGTCCAGCAAGCAACAAAGCATGATAACCCTATTCACCACCAAGTTAGAATACATTGAACTCAGCATGGCTGAACAATATCTTGCCTGGCTTCAGACTTTCTTCCATGAGATAGGACACTCATAAAAGGGACTGACCACACTGCACTGTGACAACCAAGCTGCAATCATCCTATTCTGAGATCTGCAATTCTGAGCTCGGACCAAGCATATCCAGCAGAAATACCACTTTGTCAGGGATGACCTAGTTGGAAAAGGAGAAGCTGTAATCCAGTACATTCTGACCTTAGACATGATCACCAACATCCTCACCAGCTCCTCTGGGCTCTCCTGTATGAGTCTGAGCTCTAGTTTGTTTAGTTCAAAGTGGATTTGCTTCAGACCTGCCTCAGACTTGATGCACACATGTCAAACTTATAGTTTGTCTATTCCATTTCATTTCAGACTCACTTATTTTAGGTTTACAAGTTTATATCTTATTTGAGCATGGCTCCACCCATAGGTACATATATTCAAATCTTCACCTTTTTTCTCCTCAGTCATTTGCTACCTCCTTGGGCAGTGGCTGAGGTGAGTTCTCAATATCCCTTCTTTCTTACTTTACTTATAATTGTAGTGGGCACATCCTGCCCTTTACTTAGGTGAATAAAAAGTCATTTGCTACCTCCTTGGGCAGTGGCTGAGTGGGCATATCCTGCTCTTTACTTAGATTATTACAGAAATGACCCCTATCCTCCAGACTTTCATCAGACATCCCCCAAGAGAAGATGTCCTCCTTCCATTCTGCCTCAGGAGCACCACTCTGACAGATATAAAGATATAAAATAAAGGTTTACAACTCAATAAGGATACACCATAAGACAAGACATTCATAGAGGAGGACAAGTAGTAAGACTATAAGTGATCTACCTGTCATGGTGGTGATTCTGAGGTTGGGAGGAAGATAGGAGTTCTTCTCCTGAGGGAGGTCTGATGGAAGTCTGGAGGATAGGAGTTAATTCCAGGACTTCAGGATAGTGTCTGGAAAGAGGTCATCTGGAGTCAAATCAGAATGGAGTGAAGTATGGAAGGTGAGGACATTGGCATAGGACTTATGTGTCATGCCCTTGCCAGTTTCCAGTCCTCATATTTTAAAGATCAGAGATAATAGAGTGGGGAGAGATTTAAGGATGGTGTCAAGTCCAGGTCCTCTGGATCAAAGTCCAACAGAGGTCTAGGAAATAGGAAAATGAGATATGAGCATTGTTGAGCAAAGTTGACCAGAGGTTTGAAGATTGAAGATATGGAGGGGGTTGAGGACATTGGCACAGGACTTATGTATTGTGCCCTTGTCAAGCCCTTGTCCTCATATTTAGAATGGAATGGAGATAAGAGAGAATAGAGAATAAGTCAGACTTGAAACTGGAGGTGACTTATTTGATATTCAAACTGAAGTATCTATGAAAGAAATACAGGGATTATATACTAGTTGTCCGGTAGAACTCCAGACTGGAGATTGGTAAGTAAGAGACTTTAAGCAAAGGCTTGCCAGAGGGTAAGTCCAGTCTTCTGGATTGATCATTGTACTAATGGTTTTTCTAGGCCTTAGAAATCCAGGCACAACAATTTGTTGATGAGAGCAAGGGGAAGATGCCCCCCAAGTGTTAGCATTGTCTGGTCTGGGGCCTTGAGTGCATACTCAGCCCTGGTAAGTTGACTTTGTGTGCAGAGTGCTGGGAGGTGAAAGCCAAATGCAATTGTCCAGGAGTGGAGAAGCCAGAGAAGCAGAGAAGGCAAATGGACAACAGGAAGGGTCTGTTGAGAAAGAAGAAGACAGTGATGATGATCAACTCGAAGGACAAGGTGGAGGAGAAGGTGGAGGCAGTAGATTGGAAGGGGATTGCCCAGAGCACCCTTAAGGTGTTTGAAGAACTCTGGGAGGTGGTTAAGGTGCAGAGCAGGTGTCTTGACCACCAAAATCTTCTTCTCAAGTGCCTAGTGGAGCTCCAGTTGGAGGAAGTGTACAAAGAGGAATCAGAGGAGGGATTGGAGGGATTGAAGGATAAAAAGAAGGTGGAGGAAGGCAAGACAGAGAAGGTGGGCAAGGAGTTGGAGGGGTTGGCCATGGAGGTGGCAGAGCTGGCAGAGTGAATGGAAAGAATATAGTTGTACTATATGGTTTTAAAATGGAAAGAAAATGTCAGAGCCAAACAGAATACAGAGTGAAGAGATGACAGAAAATGAAACTTATGACTGGAGTGGACCAGGCTTGTTCAGGTACTTCTAGTGGAAGTCTGTTACAAGTTCTCTTGTGTGTCCTAACTCCATTGCTAATAACCAGGACATCTCATTGTCAGTTCCTTCACATTCTAACCACCATACCAAGGACAGGAGTGGCAGTGATGCCTTCTCCGATTGCTCTTGGAGTTGACTATCTTGTCAATCTTGTACTCAGGTTTGCCATCAACCTCTACTGGAGGTGGTGGAGGTTGGACATGGTCTGGAATGACATTCAGAATTGAGGGTTCTAACTTTGAGATGTGGAAGACAGGATGTATAGATTTCATTGATTTGGAAAGACAGGATGTGAGGGAGTGAGTACCAGGTTTGGCAATGATAGTGAATGGACCCAGATACTTTTTGGAGAGTTTCTTTGATGGTCTGGTGGACCAGAGATATTTGGCTTTTAGTATAACTTGATCTCTGACCTTGAAGTCCAGAGCTGGACTTCATTTCTTATTGGCTGGTCCTTGGTAGCATTTCTGCACTTCCAGTATCTCAGACCAGAGGAATTTATGGAGTTCATCCAAGTCCATGATGTAGGACTTAGCTGTGGAGAATGTGAGGTCAAGGTTGGAGTGGATGGAGAAGTTGGGATGATAGCCTTTATTGGCAAAGAATAGGGATACTCCTGTAGTAGCACTAGGAGTGTTGTTATAGGCAAATTCCACAAGAGGTAGGAGTTTGGACCAATTGTTCTGTTGGTAATTGCAATAAATTCATAAGTATTGCTCTAGAGTCTAATTAGCATGTTCCATTTGACCATCCCTCTCTGGACAATATTCAAAGGTGAAGTGGAGGCACATCTTTAAGGCTTTACCTAATGAACGGAAGAAGTGAGATATGAATTCAGAGCCCCTGTCAGAGGTGATGTGGGATGGAACTCCATGCTTGGAAAAAATGTGGATCAGGAATAGTTTGATAAGTTTGGCTGAGATACAGTAATTGTATCGTGAGTCAGGATGAAGATGGACTGTTTGGATAGTCCATCTACAACCACAAGGATGGCAGTATAACCCTCCAAGGGTGGAAGCTATTCAATGAAATCCATGGAGATTGAATTCCATGATTTCTCCAGAACCAGAAGTTGCTTGAGAAGTCCATATGGATGATGATGAGGAGTCTTTGCACAAGCACAAGCTTTGCAAGAACTGACATAGTTCTTTATGAATGTCCTGATATTAGGCCAGGCATATTTGCAATGAATGAGCTCCAAAGTCTGGTTTTGACCAAAGTGTCTGGCTATAGGATGATTGTGGAAAGTCTGGAGTATACAGAGTCAAAGATTACCAACTTCTAGGATGTAAATGTGATTGTTCCATAAGAGGAATTCTTCAGAGTTAACACTCCATTTTGGATCGGATGACTCAGATTTGGTTTGGAGGTGGATGGACGTGACAGGATCATTGGAGAGGATGGATAGAATGTCTAAGTGGAGTTGCTCAAGGTCAACTAAGGCTGAGACCTGGAGTAGTGGAACTTCTAAAAATGTAGCCTGAAGGAATGACATGAGCTGTTCTGGAGTGAAGATTGGCCTGAAATTGTTGGGATTGATGTGAGCATAGTTCTTATCCCTCTCTTTGGGGTAGATGTCCCATTGTCTAGTCAAAGCATCTGGTTTCACTTTGAGCTTACCAGGCCAGTACCAAACAACCAAATTGAATTGGTTGAGGTATTTGGACCACCAGGCTTGGTGGCATGTCAGGAGCTTGAAGGTGGAAAAATATTTGAAATTTTTGTGGTCCATGATAATGTCTATGGGGAGTCTGGAGCCTTCCAAGTAGTGATGCCAGAACTTGAATGCCTCAAGAATTGCCAGTGACTTCTTGTCATGTGTGTTGTAGTTCAGTTCTGCTCTGGTTAGAGTCCAAGAGAAGAATGTGATGGGATGGAGTTCATTGTCATCCAGAGTTGTGATGAAGAGAATTTCAGCAATGGCATAGTTGGAGGTGTCAGTTTTGATGGTAATGGGGACATCTGGAATCCAGTGAATGAGCACTGGAGTGGATGTGAATGCATTCTTGAGGCATTGGAAGGATTTCCAACAGGCATCAGAGAAATCCCAAGGGACTTCTTTCTGAGTGAGATGCATAAGCAGAACTACAATGTCTGAATAACCTTGTATGAATCTGTGGTAAAAATTGATGAACCTGAGGAAGAACTGAATGTCCTTGACTTTCCTAGGTTCAGCCCAGTCCATGATTGTTTTGATCTTATCAGAGGCCATGAAGAGGCCAGAAGAAGAAAGCACATATCTGAGGTACTCCATAGTATTGGAATGGAATTTGCACTTCTCTGGCTTGGCATAAAAGCCATTTGCATGGAGACACCAGAAGACTTTACAGACATGTTTGCAATGTGATTCCATGTCATGGGAGTAGATCAGTATGTCATCGAGGTAGACCACAATGCAAACATCTAGCATGTCTGCAAAGATGTTATTAACGAACTG
>JBBPUH010000095.1:0-28278 GCA_038094555.1 Boletus aff. phaeocephalus
TGCTACTCCTACCATCTCTGGGTCTCTGACCTTCTGAGATGGCCTCACTGGGATTTCGACATATGCACAATTTATCTTCTTTCTTTGCTCCCCTCGTCATGGCAACTCCTCTTCGTCACGACCCCTCTGGCACGTTATGTATGCTTTCGCACACTCTCTGCATGCCTTCCCTTTTGTTCCTTAGGTAGGCTCCATGCATATCAAGCGCTTCTTCTTGCAGCACTGACACTTCTCTGTCGCCACCTTGAGGCTACTCCAGCCCCTTTCTGGCTCCCCGTCATCGCTACTGTCGTCCTCTGACGTAAATTCAATCGGATTTGACTATTCCCATTAGCACAACACCAATTCAATACAATAGGGCACTTACCGGTTCTCTGACCCATTCTTTGCCCTTCTCCCTCTCTTTGGCTTTGTGCTCCTCCCTGGTGCGCTTCTCTGCCAATCTCCGACATGTCTCCTCAATATTCCTTTGGCGCTCCTGCTCTTCACGCCTCTTCCACTCCTCCTCCTCGTGTCGTCTCTGCTCCTCTTCTTCTTTGCACAATCTCGCGCACCTCCAACACTCCATTGCCTTCACATCTCATAACTCCTCCTCGTCGTTGTCGCACTCCTTGAGGCGTTTGTCAGGCCAGGACTTGATGTTGTTGGTACCGGACATCATGAAGAAGAATCAAGGTAAACAAGGGTCAAACTCCATGTGACCTTGTTTTATATATATCTGTTTCAAACTCTGCTTGTTGATTGCAATGCGTCACGTCGCGCCTCAGGCTCCAGCACAAGTCAACAATGCACTCAAAAACACCACTCCAGGATCTCCACTCGATCCACACAAGTCAAGACCCATTCGGACCTACCTCCTTGCCTATCAGCCTCAAGGGCTCGGCCTTAATGGGGGGGCACTGTCATATCCGTGTCGAACCCCTATTCTGACCATCTCCAATCATTGTCGTTCAACTCCGGTCATCTCCATTGAACTCCTCTGCAGGAGTTCAACCCTGGTCCAACGAACGTCCCGGACTTGCCTCAGAGTTCCTCCGCCTTCTGGACTTCCTATTCTGTATATTCTCCTTTTGTTCTAGTTTCCGTTCTCATCATCTTCCTTTGTCCAGTACAGCCTTTCGGACACTTCAGTATATTTGTCATCCTGACACTCCTGCTTATTCAGGATGTGTCTTCAGCATGTACATTCTCCATCCCATCTTATTCATCCCAGTGTACATCGCCTTCTTACTTTCTTAGTCATCTCTGGTCTGGACTTACTCTGGACATATCAGGACTTCATATATAATCTCCTGTATCTCCTCTGTAGTTCTCCAGTTCAAATATTGTTCATCACTGTGTTTGTCACTTGTATGTTCATTATCTTCTAATATCATCTACCCTTCTCCTCTCCTCATCCTCGAACCATCTCCCTTCTTATCATCTCTGAAATACGAGGACTGGAAACTGGCAGGGGCACAACACATAAGTCCTGCGCCAATGTCCTCACCTCCTCTGTACTCCGCTCCACCCCAGTTCGACTCTGGATGACCTGTTTCCAGACTTTGTCCTGAAGTCCCAGAAATAGCCCCTATCCTCCGGACTTCCATTGGACATTCCCCAGGAGAAGATATCTCCCTCCCATCCACCTCAGGAGCACCACCCTGACACTTTCCAAAAAGGTAAAAAAGTAACACAACAATTTACTAATGCTGGCCAAAACAGTAGTAGCATCCAGAATGTGAAGGTCTTCCCCATATGTATAATACATCATTTCCTCATAGTATGGCATCTACTACTTTCATTTGCCAAAGACATGATTGTACATGAAATATGTCATGGGTACATGTTCAGATTGCTGCAAAAGTGGGTATTGATGTAGGAAGAGATTGATTAGGAGGTACTGCTGACATGGACAGCTTGAATGGATATATGTTGTAGTTAAACAAGCACTACACATTAAACAATATAACCCTAAGTTCCATCTAAATAAATATACTGTTTTTTGAGGTCTGAGGAGATGTGGTGCTGTGGCAGTGTGTGTTTACAAATGTTTTCTTGCAGCCCCCATGGTGAGTGTAAGGACTCTTAAAAGACTCCAGTCCTTCATCAGTAAATTAACAAGTTGCTTTTTGTGCTTTTAGCTGTGCTTTTTTGTGCTTTTTCATGCTTTTTCATGCTTTTTCATGCTTTTTCATGCTTTTACAATGCTAAGATCACTTAGTAGCACTTTTTTTGCTTTTAGTAAGCAAAAAAGCACAAAAAGCAACTTGACAACTTACTGATGTTGCACATGACCACTAGGGGTGTGTAGGAGCCTGGTGGATATTGGGCTCCACCATACATTTGATCTGATCTGAATGCAAGCCTCCTGGTTGGCCCAAGTCTTACATGATTCCTATATCATAACAATCTCCATCCATACCACACTGGCCTGACGTGAGTCTCTGCCTTTTTACATTCAGCATCATATCTTCCTCGACTTTCATTCGGTCCCCCATCGAGGTTGTGTGGCCATTCTTTTGTTGGAAATTTTTGTTCCCAACATCTGAGAGCAGTCACGTATCCCTACACCACGCGCATCTGCGATGTCGTCGTACATCCGAAACGTAGGCGTAAAGCTATTCAAACAGCATTTGGAACAATGTTCTCGTAGTCCGCAAAACTCGAGAGGCAGACCTGCCTGCTGATGTTGACAAAGTTGTTAAAGGCGACCAACTTGAGGGATGTGGCCAATGTCATGTGACAGTGTGATGACATGATGGCTCCGTCACAAGACAGATGATGGAAACGCCCTAACACAAAGGGAGGATTACCCGCTACCAGCGGTATTGGCACGAAACGACTTTGGAGTTCTGATCATCAAGCTAGACCCGACCTTACTTGTGTCCATATATTTACAACCACTATACATTGTTCACGATTCTGTTGGCTTCTCGAACTCTGTGAATGACTCTGGACGTCTTTGCAACCCCATTCCAACGAGTCAAATGGTCGATATAAGATTACAGTCCATATTCCATCTTGATAATGTCCGCAGCTTTTTTGCGAGCTTGTCAACCTATATGTTTGTTCATCACCCAAAAACCACTCACCTTGCTCACCAATTGCATACGCGAGGCCTAGAAGGAAGGAGATGAGAATAACGAGGAAGCCTTCACGCACGGGACCTGACGCACTTTGGGTATGGCTCCCGACATGAAGAGGCACGATCGACAAGTCGACCACGCGAAGGTTGGATGTTCCGTACACCTGCGCGTCAATCAGTATTTACACCGTCGAGGAATAGCGTCGAGCTTACCCTCAGGGCAGGATCGACGACTCCGCCGTCTTCCAGGGGAAGCATTGAACACGTCCCAATTGTGTCTGGCACAATCCTTTATCAGTCTACAGAATACAGCGAAGAATGTGTGCATACGGAAAGTGGTTCCCATTTCCTTCTTCAGCCATTCTGAACCAACGTTAGCTGCGCATCACGAGAAAGTAATTTACCATACCTGCAATATCTTCGTCACTCTGCACAGTAAGACCTGGACGAATTTCGTTTTCTTGCAAGGATGCTCAGTTAGTGATTTCTGCAGTAATTCAACCGCGTTACCGTCTAAAATGTCGTTCAGTGGAGCTGTCTTGACAAGTCTCCTAACAAACTTCACGAGTTCGACCATGGATGCGAGGTCTGTGAATCGTGATTTTTGAGATTCGATGGGTCTTCAACGCACAAGCAACATACCATATTGCCGTTCGAAGACGCGTGGATCAATGATAGGATTTCCAGTTGGGTCAGCAGGATCAACATGCTAGCCGGATGTTAGTAGGAAAGGAATTTCGATGTGTAGAGAGAACACACAATCGTACCCCTCGAAAATGGGGCGTTAAGTGCGACACAGAACGTCATATGCTTTCTCGTTGGGACTAGTACCGGGAACGCAGCAATTGGTTACATCTCGAAAAAAGAGGTTGCTTACGCACTTATCATAGGTGGGAGAAGAAAAGGGGTCACTAGTATCTCGAGACTTGGAGCCTGGTCCTTCAGATGCTCAAGCTGTAAATCGTATTGCTTCCGGAGCCCGCTGGAAATTTGGATGGCATCAATATCCTTCTTCAGCTCTTCGTGCAGCTTCGATGTGCTAGTGGAGATTGCGTCCAACGGAAGGAATGCCATGCCAACGGTGGAGAGGTGGAGTAGGCCTTTGCCCTGTGGGCTATGATGATCATGAATGTAGGCACAAGTTGCCCAATGTACAGTAACGCACTATAATTGCATGTTTTGCTCATAAGCCTCTGTCGTCCTGAAAAGTGGATCCATCGTCTGGAGTTCGTGACCATCGTATTCATCCACCTTTAGAGCTAAATAGACCAATATTAAACTAAACCTGGGAATGGTTTACTTATACTTACCGAAGCACATGCCCGTGATGAGATGCTCCTGGACGTTGTTTCCGACTCCTGGGAGCTCGAGCTTAACGTCAATTCCGACTCTAGTGAGCACCTCGCTGTCGCCGATGCCAGAAAGTTCCAAGATCTAACTCATCCGATTGGTATAAAATAAGTACGCTCATACGACATTAGAACCTTACTTGAGGCGACTTAATGGCTCTGTCGCATTGATTTAGTCAGTCTCCTTATAAGTGAATGCACACATCTACCCACCCCGCACAGAGGCACACTTCCTTCGCAGCCCTGGTCTCGTAAACTTTCTGTTCCTCACCGTGAAGAAACTTCACGCCGGTCGCAACCAACTTTCCGTTTTGGTCCGCTCTGGTGACTATTCCCGTCACATAAGCATTGGTCAGGACGGCAAGATTCTTCCTGTCCGCAACAGGAATATAGTAACCCTGCATAAAGAATATTAGCTGTAGTTCACAGATGGAAGAAGAAAGAACTCACGTTGGTAGCGTACGACCGAAAGTAATCAGGTGGCCCCATGATATTAGCCGTGGCGCCGAGGCCACACGTCTGTACTGAATCAGTATCCGTCCCTTGTGATGAAACACAGAGTTACATCGCCTGTAGACTACAGATTCATTAGTCATTCTATGAAGATCCAAGTGCTGGCCCGACTCACGTTATCCAGAACAGATTTGATGCCAAGCTTGTGGATGGCCTATGTAAAGTGAATACAGGATTCGGGAGCAAACAAAACTCGACATACCTGCTGAACCGGTCTCTCGAGGTTTGAGAGAAAAGGCGGAAACGATGTGACGATGTGACCTACGCAACGATGAGTAACATGGAGACACTCTAAGCTTAACATGTTCGTACCGTTGGTTCCGTGATGATCCACGTCGAACGTCAACACGTCAAGATCATGGTCCGGTGCAATGAACCTGTATGAGATCAGATGAGGGAAAACCAGGGAATTTGCTAGAGCACCAACCTCTCGCTCCTGTTCGAGTACTTGACGAACGAATCCCAGTTCCAACCTTTATTCCCTAGTTTCTCAAAGGCTGTTCAAAGCAGTCTGAGACCAACAAATTTTCAACATGGATGTTGAACTACCATCAATATGGGCCTTTGCTGGTTTGTTCCATATGAAACGGTTAATTGCGGAACTCCCACCGAGCCCTTTTCCCCTGTAGATATATCAATTCGCAAACATGCAAGTGAAACTTGGATCTAGATACCGGGCCCAATGGTATGGTCGATTGGCGGAAAAAGTTTGTGGCACCTTTGAAGCGGTGAGTAATCTAGTCCAACCATGTTTATCTACACAAGAGCAGTACCGTTTGGAACCGCCAACTATATTTTGGGCTTTCCTGCGCCACCATTTGGCATGGGTGCACTGAAGACCGTAGAATGAAACGCAATGCAATAAAAGATACTATGATCACGACGCTCACAATGCACAGGATCGTTCAGGTGGGCGTCTCCTGCCTCCAGCACAAGGACTGAGACACCCGGCGCCTCCGATAGACGTGTTGCCAAGACCAGACCTGCGGTCTAGACAACATCAGATCAAGCGACAGCCATCTGAAGCCAAACGAACCCCTCCACCTGTCAACGTCAAGATTCTAGGTAAAAGACCAAGACGAGACGTTTGACCAAGACACACCGATAATGATAAAGTCAAACTCTTGATTGGAAACGTCGCCGATGTTGATCAGAGACGACATGTTGCTTTTGCTGAAGGAGGGTAATCGATGCGATAGAAACCGGACCCAGAGCCTCCCTCGACTTTATCAGGGTCGGTTACCTATGGGAGGGTGAGGAGTAAGCCCATTCCCCCTTATTTGGCATCATTGCTCACATGGAGGTATCTTTGCATACCCCCAGTAGGTACTTCCCATAACCATGACATTACGAAGGGTTGATAAGGGACCGGGGTTCCATGATTATGAAAGAGACCTTCCTGGGTAAAGAAAACTTATCCCTTTTAAACTGTGGCAAACTTTCAATCAATGGAGTTAGACCGATGATCCATTTGTAGAGAATAAGTATTGACCCAACACTGTTGTTCGCGTTGAACAAGTACACGAGCCTCGATGCATGGCAAAAACTTGGTACCGTGGGGCTGACAGGTGGACTGGCCGTGCCCCACTCAATCGTCGACCGTGTTTGGTATTCGCGTTGAGGCTTGCTGGCCCGGGGATAGTACGTGACGGATGCAAATGCTAAAACTTTTCAACCAGCCTATCGGCTCTTCCGGAGGGAGTCCGACGGGTTTGAACACTTGCAATAATCCACATGATGCGCTGCCTGAAATTTTTTGATCGGAAACGTATACGAACCTGTCTCCACGGACTGCAAAAAAAAAAAAAACAACAACACTCCGGCACCGCTGCAATATGGTATTATGGTAGGCTGTCATCGTTTCATCTGCCACATTATCCCGAATTCGTCGCATCCGTAGATTCAGATTGGCGGCAGGTGCACACCCCAAAATTCCAGCTCTGTGTAGCAAACAACCGGATTGTCAGTCACAAACCCACAGTAACCGCAATGACCGTGTCGGCCTCAAGTTGCACGCTCTGGATAAACCTTGGCGCCACAGTCGTATTCCGCCGAACATCATTACTCGGAACTTTGATGTATGCCATCATGAGATGCCTGGGCACCTTGACATGGCCGCGGGCGCAAACTCGTACGTTGGGTGTGGATTCCCGTATAGAGTTGTTCTCGGTTACATATTGCTCTGGAACCCTGGATACGGGATCGGGCCTCGGGCCCAGTACTATATGCCATCGCCACGCGGCCTCGCTCTAGTCGCGCCTCGGGCAACATCGCTGTCATTGTCAAGTATTCGATCGAGAGCACGTCCCTGAACTACGCGTACGACACGATCCGGCGTGACGGAGTCGTTCAGCAAAAGTTTCGCACCGGATGGTCAAACAAATCTTGGTTGACTGAAGACGAAACAAACGCAAGATCCCTTCAGGGTCTATACATGGCGTAACCACACTCCACTCCACGGAGCATCACGACCGCACATCCTCCGAGTCGGATGTCCAGATGGAAATCCACGACACTCAGGGTTCCACTGTGGTCGATAACCCCAAAATAATGGTGGGGGGAGGGGGTGCACGATCTGATAAGCCTTGGTGCATTAGCGTTCCAAGACTCCGAGTCGCTTCCCAACCTCGGAACCCCAATTCAGTAGGTGAAATGCGCCATATACGTACATACACAAAAAGGACACGGTACGGCGACTTTGGATGCGTCTCTCTCAGACGATGTGCGATCCTGGGGGAACGTGTCACGGCGTTCAAGCGTGATACAGTAAGTTGCCCTGCTGATTATCTGAATGTGGGGAATGCCGAAGGGACGCCGGCGAGCTGGCTATCGTTCCCGCTTCCAAACTTTATCGCGTGAGGTGATGCTGCCGCAATGGTGATTGGCTCCAACGACGGCTCAGGGTACAAAAGGAAAATTTCCAAGGGTCGCTTCCACACTAAACTTGGTTGGGAGCGTCACTTGGAAGGAGGATCCGTAGAACTCACCGCTAAAAGAATCCGAGCCAACGTAACGACCAAAACTTGGACCAGGGAGTTGATAACAAGTACATAACGTCAATGCATTCGTTATCTAGGATTGATTGATTGTTGATGAATAGGGTTCATGCACATGTACGGATGCTGGTTCTAGTATCTACAAATGCTCAAAAGTGCAACGCAAACACAAGAGAAATGGTAAGGACGGAGGATACCGATAGAATGGCGAATTTCGGTATCCACGATGCTCTATGTGTCGCCCAAAGACGATTTAAAAGAACGTATGGAACAAAAAAAGGAAAGGAACGTATACATACAAATAACATACATCATCGTTTTGTTTTCTGATTCCTTGCGAGCGTTTGGATCGTGACTAAACCATCATCGAAGACGATGATATCCTCGTCGAGAGATCGCGAAGAACAGTGTTGACAACACACAACCATGTGTTCACCCTATCCACCTCATCAAACGCACCATCGACGTGGGCGCTGATCTTGCGCAAAAGCAGCCGGCGAAGCGCTCTTGTATCTTCGTCTTCCTCGTCGCGTAGCGTCGTAGCCAACGAGACCACCGATGACTGCGCAGAAGAGGAATGCAAAGAGCTTGCACTACCCTTGTCACTCTCTGGCGGCGAAAGATAAATTAGAGGGGATAACGAGAGCAGGGACTCGGAGTTGTCCGCGAGCGCATAAGGATCCATCGCCTTGGTCCCTTCACTCCAAAAAGTAAATGGCTCATTCATAGGCAGATATCGAGAACTGAGATTCTTGACCATCGCATCCCGGACCTGAATGAATGAATATTAAATTATTGCAAATAATTATGATACGCCTAGCTTACCTTGAGCGTCCGTTTGATAATTCGTTCAGCTCGGCAGACGAAATGGTTCGCGGTGGAGATCAGGTGGTCAATCTTGATGAACCGAGTACTGGTCAGCACCCGAATAGGCAACCTCAAAGACAAAAGAAAATTACCGCATGGAGACATTCATCGATGGCGGATAAATCACGGCTTGCGGTGAACAAGACCACTTGAAGGGAGTGTGTGCCGGTTTCGGACTGTGAAACGGAGGGTTGTGAATGACACGTAATGCCCTCTTCGTCTGTCACGGTGATGGTGGGTTGTTTGATATCTTGCTTCACCTGCCGCCCCACTGCGCAGCGTGGATCATCGAGCTCGTAGCAGAGTTGAGGCCGAAGCGGCTTGCCCACTGCAATTTTCTTCTTCAACCACGCCTTGAGCTTCGAGGCACCATTCTTCTCGATCTTAGAATGGAGCTTATAGCTCTTGAGGAGCGCCTTGAATTTATGGTCCTTCAAAGTTGGTTTCTCCTCGATCGAGCTGGCAGAGTCCCGTGAGAAGAGTTCCCGTTCAATCTCAATGAGGTTGGCGAGGTGGGCCTTGTACGTCGATGAGTCTGCGCTCAAGATGAAGTTGTCCAGCCACTCCGGCCATGGGACTACTCGAGCGCCGGAAGGAGAAGTGGTTTCAAGCCTTGGGGAAATGGTCTCGGTGAGAACAGCAGCGTCGACATATTTCTTCACTTGCTCGTTTTTCGACAACGATGAATCGGACCCCACCGCCGTCGACTGCGAATCTTCAGAGCCTCGTGGGGAATCCTTGTACGTCAATCGAGGGAAATGAGCATGAAGGGGATCCTGCACGGACAGCTGTTCCTTGGCTTCCTGTGAAACCTGATCCCATTGATGGTCAACGCAATTGAGGATCTCGCGCGTGGTGCGCAATTCCTTGGTGGCATCATCAATTTGGCCACGGAAATACGCCAAGACGTCGTCGCCTAATTGAGCGGTTTCATCAACGACAGATGCGAACTTGTTGAATTCGGCTTCATTGCGGACGAATTGACCTTCGGTAGAGAGATATTGGAAATTATCCAAGAGCTGTTCAGAAGTCGTGGTGATGTCAAAGTCGGGCGGTAGGTGGCTTGCAGGTCCCCGGGTTTCATTAAGAAGTGAAGGCAGATTGATAGGAGAAACCCAATTCGTGAATGACGTGACAGGGGAGAGAGACATTGAGGTGCTTGGGCGGATCGTACGTTCGGAGAGGGACGATTCTGGTCGGCTAAACTGTCCTTCGGTCATAAATGCCGCGCGGAATTTTGGTTTTGCTACCTCCAACGCAGTGAGTCTATCAGAACGAGCGAAAGATCCTTAGAGATAGCCAAACCAGCCAAGTGACAAGGCGTACCCTCGCGAATTGCGTAGATTTCGGTAGGACCCCATTGGGTCGCAGTCAAGAAAAGCGTACAACACATCGATACATTCGCCGTGTTCGGCGGCTAGATGAATACATGTCTCTTCGTTCCTGTCCCGGGCAGACAGTGGTGCACGGAGATCGCGGATGAGATGTACAGCAAATTGATATAAAAGTTGTGCCGAGTTCGATGCGTCGGTAACACGGCCAAGTCGAGCGAGGCAGTGAAGTGGCGTATAGTGTTCCCAGGTAGTAAACAAACTGACATCGGCGCCAGCGCGGTAAAGTGCGTCGAGAATCTCGATAGACGGATTTGGTACAGAAGCGCAGTAATGAACGGCGCTCCATCCCTCGGCATCGGGTACATTTACAAGAATGAGGCCATTTTCCAAAGGAGACGGATCGGATGACTGTGGAGAAAACAACAAAGTGTAGATCAATGAAAGATCGGCGGCGAGTACAGCATTTACAATCGAGTCTGTTGCGCGGGAGAGTGACTCGGGGGAAAAGGCCGTGGTGGGGAGTTCAGGGGGAGTGGAGTTAGGCGGGGATAGGCGGGCGACATCGACGCGGGAAGGCTCGCACAGCACTTCCTTGTTACCATTCTGACGTGGGCCGGGGTCAAGGGTCGCTCGGACAAGGAAATAATCTCGAGGCGTACGTTGTATTCACGCCAGCGGCTGCAGCGTAGTGCATATTCGCACACCCATAGAACATTGGGATGAGGAAGTGCGAATTGAATGGAAGAGCGGTGGTTTCGATCCCTCAGGTCGGGGCGAGAACCGTGCGAGAGCTGTCAAAGGAAATTGGATCGTATATGCACACAACGCCACGCTCCACTCACCAATTGTCGTACAACTTCCATTCTGCAGTCACGCGCTGCGTCTGAGGTAACAACTGAAGTCTGGATCGGCAGTACATGATAATTGGACTTACACATGAGGGGGATTGCACCGTCGGTGTCCATACCATCGACAGACACGGCACCGGAACTGTACTCGAGTAATAGCTGGACGACGTCGGGCATGTCTAGCCATGCGGCCATGCCGAGTGGGGTCACATCGTTGATCGAGTCCTGGGGTGCGTTGAGCGTGAAAAGGGAAATGTCTGGGTGGGAGACCGCGATGCGGATGACGTGGAGACGGTCTTGAGACATGAACGACGCGTCGGACGCGTCGACGGTCTCCCATCTGGGGAGCGGTGAGCGAGAAGACCAACGGCGACGGAGGGAACGTACCTGTCGGCGGTGAGGGCACACGTGAGGACGGTGCGACCTGAGGTGTCGGAGGCGTTGATGTCGGCGCCGGCTTCGAGTGCGTCACGGACGGCGGAGGCACTGCCCTCGGAGGCAGCCTGGAGAAGGGCAAAGTTTTCAAAGGAGCGGTGTGGGCGACTCATTGCGGGTCGTCAGTGTTTTCGTGAGGGGATGGCGGGAAAGGGGGGAGGAAGGAGACAGAGCGGGTAGATATAGTCGATCTAAGTCGGGCAAGGTCGAGGAGGAAGAGAAGAAGGGGAATTTTTTTGGAACACGTTCTGTCGCGATTTTCCATGCTTGTATACGTACTTGGATAATGCGGAGAATACCCGACGAGCCGTCCCGCTTGCCAGCCTCGAGGCCGCGTAACAAACCAGACAATGCGCAGGGAAACCAGACCCGGAGACTTCCTTTTCTGTGCTAGCTCGGCCTGCCCAAGGTTATGCCCGAACGTGCATACTCAGGACGCTTATGTCTGATGGCACCCTCATATCACGGATACGTATCCAATATCGCAGCATGAAACGAAATGAGCTGTGCGATGTCGCATCACCGACATAATATACGTGGAATACATTAACATGCCACAAAATGCGGTAAGAAAAAGGCTACTCGTCCGACAGCGTGCTACCTGGCTTCTCAATAAACTGTGTGAACCCTCTTACAGAAAGGCGTCTCGTGATAGCGCGCCCTACGATAAATGCCAGAAAACGTAAGCGTCGTGTCGCACGCCAGCACCACCACGTCCCACCCACCTTCACTTGCTCAAAGTTGGCAATGGCCCTCTCCAGGTCCCACGCGTTGTTTTGCAGGCAGTCCACCGCAAACTGAGCATTCAACCCTGTTCGCTGGCAAACTTGCAATATAAGGCCGCGTTGGGGCTCGGCCTACACCGCGAACAGAAGGGAAGCAAACCATTAGCGCCGTTAAGTTGGGCCATCGACTACTTACAAATCTGGTTAAAGCATCCTGCAGCGCTTGAGGCACAGGCGGAGTCGGCTGTTGTGTCACGTGTTGGGAAGGCAACGGGTCTCCCGCTTGCACTTTCATGGGTCCTGGCCTCCAAGCTTCATAACTAGAATACGCTCGGATGCACAGCTGATCCGACAGTATCATCACGTCCCACCCGTTCAACTTTGCCCTGTACAAGACAACCGTCAGTTTGGCATATCGAAAATCATATATGGTCAGACGAACCGAGAACCAGGCGGAGCGGGGGCAAGTATAAACGCCCGGTCAAACGAACGTATCCCTTGAGAAGGTTCTGAAGGTACAAGAAGTTAGATGCATGACATCACGATACCATGGCACTCGGCCGCGGATGAGGTCAACCCGGACATTTCCGAGACTGGCTAGCGCAATTATCGCGGGTATAACGTACCTTCAGTGAATTGACCATGCAACGAAGTAAATAGTTTCAGGTCTTCTCCCTGCCCAACAGGCCAAGCGTCGATGCAGAACTTCTCTGGCGAACCCGATATCTCATGTTTCGTCTTCGGAAGGGCGGACATGGCGCGAATAGCATCTTCGCTTCCAAGATGCAGACTCGAGAATGCCTTGTCTGACCCACCACCACCACCTAACCGGTTCAGGTTCCTCGAACCGCCGTTCAGCCAGATGGACCAATCCAACTTGCGTTGATTCGGCAGCTGGGTGTGTAATCCTTGTATCCGAGCTCGTGCAGGGATTGTAGTATTCACAGAAAACGAAAACGTCGCTGACGGATGGTACGCGTCTAGAAGCGCTGCTCGTTGATCATCGAATAGCGGGAAAAACCTAAGGCGAGGTAAGGACACTCACAACCGGGGAGTCGAAGACAGCGGAGATTGCTCACCGTACAAGAAAGTTGCTGATGATACTGTCTTCGACCCCGGTGATGAATGACAGCTTCATTTCGTATGGGAAGCTGGTAGCGGTCGGGCGCTTCTCTGTCACTGGACCCGATGAAGGCCCAGGCGCATCGAATCCAATCGTTGCAATTGCTTCCTGGTCCAACATGACCAGAGAGGGGAACCGACGGGCCATATCGCTAATGAAGCGCATCAGAAGACCACTTTCTCTTCTCATCACCACACAGCTTACCTTTTATACTTGTCGCCCCTCCCATTTTTGACCTCAAGATCTCTCAGTGGGTTGCCAATCAGGATCAACTCTCGAAGGTGTTCTAATTTGCCTTTTCTCCCAGACAGGTAATCAACATCTCTCCAGACCCTGAGGTCGTTGTTCAGCAGAGAGAGGTTGGCAAGCTTCGGTAGGTAGTGCGCAAGAGTTGACAATATTTGACCAGAAGAGATCTTGTTGTTGGCCAAGGAGATCGTTTGAACCTGATAATGATCAACCAACCCGTTGAATGACGTTTAAAAGGTGATACTCACAGGTGGCTTGAGGTTCGAAGCGAGCTTGAAGATGACAGAGGCTTCCCTGACTGTGGACCCAGGTGTACCAGGGGGCAAGAGCCCGTGCTTAGCCAGTTCTTGGTCATCTAACATGGACTGCGATATTCCCTTTAGGTTCCAGGTAAATAGCGGCATTTGCACCACTTACCTCGAGATTTAAAAATTGTGCATCTGGATTCCACCTTCTGTACACGAAATGTCTCCACACATCAATCGTCTTTACTCCCCCTGCTGGCACTCTACCACTGTCGGACACCGAGGTCGTCGCAAGCGCGTTCCTGCGAATCCGCCCCACCGTCGGGTTCCTCGCGCTCGAAGCGCCACGGATTGAGATTCCGTCCATGGGCACACCGGCTGACTGTGTCCGCGCGGCGAGCTTGAATACCATCCCACGTCCATGGCAGAAGCATGTCAAGGCGGCGGTGGGAACGAACGGACAACAAGGGTGAGCGCGGTGTTTTCAAATTTAAAAAATGCAGGAGATGGGAATTACGAGAGCAGGAATGAAGTGAGGGTATGATATGGCGATGGAATAGAAACGAAACCGTTGGTGCATGTAAATAGGTTTATACACAATGTTGAAGCAGCCCGAAAATGATCGATAAGTGGCGTTATGCAATGATTGGTGAATATGCAGAGCGAGACATCGAAAGAGTAAGGTCTTGTATTTACCATGGAAGCCTTTGATGCACCGGCCTGGTGGTCTTTGAAGGCATCGATCGGACGAGGGCGGTGAGAGCGAATCTTTGAAATGCCTTTGCGTCCGCCAGGTCTGTCTGCAGAGACGTCCTTCATACGTTCGTCCTTGTCAATGAGTCCAGCACTCCTGAGAGCGTTTGCGGCTAGTGTGCGGCTCCCCGCCGTAGTTGCCTGGCTCGAGAACATGACTGCGGATACGCGGGTCGGGAGGTATGGAAGTCGTACGTGCTAGTGCTTGATGGTTGCGATGGTCGGAAGCAAGAAGGATGTGGCTCGAGAGTGTAGTACGAAGTAAAGCGAGTCACTTGTGTCAGCGTCTCTTGTTTTGGCAACAAGTATACTTTTGTTTGGCTTCAAGGCTCATGCCAAACAATTTCCAGTTTCACATTATATAAAAATGAATTTCTTTCTTGTGACCAATGGCACGCTCGACAACCGTAAACAATCGCAGAATAGTGTAATTCGATACCCGTATTAAAAGTCCACGATTAAAAAGATTCGAGGGTTTCATAACACCATTTTGCTGCTTACTGACCTAGCTGTCCCTCCGCCCATTAGGTTGGAACATGTACTGTTGTGCCGTCACGCCATGTCCATGTGAAGCAGCCTTCGTCCCAGATCCGCCAGGTGGATTTGGTCGCCGATAATACGCACTTGTGTTCCCAGATCTCTCTTGTGGTTGTGGAGCGGTAGTAGATATGACGGGGGAGGTTGTTGCCGCAACGGTAGGCGGGGGGTATGGAAAATTGCGTGATGAAGGGGCTTGTTGTTGAGTTTGGGCGTGACGGATGGCGGGGGACGGATGTGTAGATGGAATAGGTGTCGAGGGGGCTGGTGATGTGGATGGCTGAGTCGTATTTGGTGCAACACTCTGCGACGATGGCGCAGGCGGGTGTGTGTTCTGCTGCACGGTTGCCACGGACTGTGGTGGAGGCGGGGCCGAGGCAAGCGTAGGGGTTGGTATCGGGTTCTCGGTGCCTGGGGTCGGTGCGCTAGCCGGTGGACGGTCAGAAGATGCCTGGCTCTCAGTATCGCGCCGACGCTTTGTTCCCCTCGAAGACGACTCCTTCAGACCAAGCGAAGTCGCTTTAATGAGTATCTGATGCCTATAGAAGGCTAGGTGGTCAGCCAACGGATGAAACTGAATGTGAAAAAGCACCTTGTCCGAGAGTTGCCCCACTTTTCGCACAATGCATCCCACGCTATCTCACCGCCAGTATTTCGATGTTCTTCGGCAAGTTTTTTCAACTTTTCTGTTTCTTCATCCGACCAAGCACCTTGGTTTCCAGCACTCCCGGGCAATGGGCCTGAAGGACCAGTCGAACCAGTCGAAGTGCTAGGACCAGCTTGCGGCGCTGGAACAGAAGGGTAAAAGCCACTATAGCTGCTGTAGCCATAGTATGGAGCAGTCGGGTACGTCGGGGTACTATACATTCCTGGAACAAATTGCTGGGGTGTCTGGTGCTGATGTCCCATGGAGACAAGAAATGATTGTGGATTCGATATTACGGAAGTTATTGACTGTGTGGTTGACGGAGGTTTTCCATTCGTCGAAGGTGGCGCTGGCTGCAATGGTGGCTGTGATGGTTGAGATGCAAGAGGGGTATAGCCTGGGATGAATGGGTATGGTACGGGAGGAGGATGTGTAGTTAGTCGTGCGGGAGAGGCAAGCTGCATGGGAACATATCATTGAGATGCACATCACCCAAGCTAAGGGGACAGTTACGAGAGTATCGCATATTCGTTTAGCCTCGCCAAGCATAGTCAGGGGATCGACTTTGACGCCGGGTCCCATTTGATAGCATTGAGCAATCACCAGTGAAGGTGTAGCTTTCTACACGCGGATGAAAGATCAGCAATAACTCACACCTAGGTTCAAGCTCACGATAAGCTCTTCAGCGGCGCCATAAAACTCAGCACATAAATTTAGAATACGCCATTGGAACTCGTAATATTGCTGGTTATGTGGATGCACTTCCCCCGGTGCTGGAGGAGCAGAATATTGGTAGAACCCATGTGTGGTGGTAGAGGGTTTCGTGACTGCGGCATTCGCGACTGATGCATCCCTTTCGGCACCGGAGCTGCGAATACGCCTGTTTTTCGAGCCACGGGGACGACCGGGACGCCGCTTGCGCTCGACGTCTTCAGTTGTTGATGGACCGGATGGTTGAGGCGGAATGGACGGAGCGGGCTCGGCACGCTGCTTCCCCGTTCCATTCACATTGGGTGTCTGCTGGGGAGTACGGTTGGATCTGCGGGTTCGGTGGGTCACAATGAGTGGTTGTTCGCCCATGTGTGCATGAACGCAAAACGAGGATGCCTACTCGTTACCGTCATCGTCTTCCCTTTCGAGTTGTTCCTCCACGGCGCCTTCATCATCGCCTTCTTCTTCCTCCTCTTCATATTGAGGCTGGACTATTGGCGGATTGAGCGCGTGTGAGAGTGGTTGATAATGCTGAGGATTGTCCATGGAGCTCGAGTAAAATGAGATATGTTCCGGGGCTGATGCCTGGTATTTTCGCTGGGTAATCGAATTTTTCGGGTGGGTGTTTGTGTTTTTTGTTGGGGTTTACGCGGTCAGTATTAGAAAATAAATATATATGTTTATGTAATTTATTATTATTCCCCCTAGTATCCCTTGACGTCATCTTGACAAGTGTCCCAACTACTAGTATCGGTCCTCTTTGGTTCACGGCGCCTGTACAGCCAGCAGCACAACTTCCCGTGATGGTATGTTTATCCTTCAATGCATCGGATTTTCCTCAAGGATCGGTCATGGTAGGGAGGAGCGTGTTATACTATCAAGTTAGCCTCCACTGCGTGAATGCTTTCGGTCGTGGTTCGTTGATAGGTTTCGTAAACAGTGCAGCTCTCAACGATGGGTCTAATCATTCTCTCTAGGGATAATCAATCAAAGCATGAGGATTGTGAAACCAGCCGTCTTCATCTTTATAGGTTCAAATTTTCATGTCAGGATTCCCTCGTTCACATAGAAATCATATTTGGCTTCGTCCGAAGTCCACGCCATACATACGGACACGTTGGAAAGAACTAACAATTTTCGGCAGTTGGCGAGTGTCTCAGTGCTGGTCTTTTGGACCAAAAGGCAGTATTAGTATTCATACAAGAGCGCGTTTTGGCGGCGATCCAGTCCAGGTATTGACTGCTTTACCATACACCGGAAAGTGCTGACGTGCGATCAAGGTCGCAATCTGGGGTCATGTATGACTCTCATTCGACCCAACTCCTCTCGTGATGCCGCTCGTCTTCTGGCGCTTGTAGTGTTGGAGCACATATGCTATATGGGCTGGATCTAGCCTGTTCCATGCCGCGATTCACTGGATCGATCTTGTCGCCAGCAAAAACCCGCCGTGTGCTTGGTAGAAATGCCATATTATTGTTACTGGGCACACAGACTGTGCCGCTAGAGCCAGCTCGGTTTCCTGTTCGCAGCAAGTCCCATATGAGGTAAAGTTATTTTTCCGAGTTTCAGGCCCTTAGCAATGCCATGATCGACGCTACCTAAGTAGACAATTGTAGGAGCTTGCGATGCAGTCCTGCTGGCAGCTTTGCTCCAGAAGACCCTCACAGCGGATCCTCAATGGAAACTATCTCTACGTGCCCTATCGGGGAACCAACGTATGTTGTCGCCAGTCAGATATGGTACCCGGCTGATTACTGTCACATATGTGAACGAAGGAAGGAGATACAGTCAGGTGCTTCACAACCTTCTACCTCTTTGTAAACAGACGTCTACTTCAACGACTGGATGTCCAAGCTGATCGTCGGTGACGTGACGCTGACCCCCAACATCCCCGCGGGCATCGACGAATCAAGCGACATGCTCTAGGCTGAAACGTGATACATGGATGAAATGTTCCTCGCTTCAGCCCATATGGACTATTATTTTGAGTTCATCTCGGGAACGTCGCCTGCTCTCAGTGGCGTGTTGTATGCGCATCGTATGGTTGCACACTCTAATCGGACGCAGAAATCGACAGTATACCGCACGCTCGAACATCATTCATCTTTGGACCGGTTCCTCACACTGCGGACACTCAATTCGCCCGTCCGACAACAGAATTCTGGATCAGTTTCATTCATAATATGCATTTGGGCCGTACACTCGACTCGCATCACATATTTGAGACTTGTTCCATCCACAGGCCATTCGTTGGCCGATTGGATCCAGGATGACGCATCCTCGAGATATGTGATGCAATTGATGCGAAACGACATCACACTCGTTCTAGATGATCGACTCAAAGAATCATCTTGTGCAGAATTTCAGCATTGCAAGGGCAAATTACCTCAACTCGCCTCCCGTCCCGGCCGCATTCGAGAAGTGAACTGACTATGCTCAAGGGACCCATTTTTTGGTTGACTGGCTGAATCCCATGGGGACTTGGATAGTCTCGCTGCCTTTTCCTTCTACGCTTATACTGTTCCTTGGAATATATCTCCCTGCGTCATGAACGGAATTGATACCTATCTGGATACCTATTGTTCACTGACTCGAAATTGAGACCTTTGCTAAGAATTCATACCATTGTGCAATCTCGTTCTTGCAAATTCGCACAAGTGCATACTAGATGACCAAGAGAATCTGCACGAGCCTCGCCCCTTCATTGTGTCACGCGCAATGACTCCATGCCGAAATCTCCTCCACTTCCACGGTCCAGGTCATTGAAAGGATCTCTCATGCTTCCCGTCTTTGCACGCCACAGCTGCGTGTAGAGTGCCTTGACTTTTTGTAATTCAGCGTCTACGGCGGCCGTCTTGGCCGCGAGGGACACAAAGATGGCGTTTTGCGTTTGTAAAGTGGAAGATATCACTGGGGAGTGCAAGTCCGTATATGAAGATGGACAGGTTGATTGGACTTACCTTGCGGGGTAGCTTGGGATTGTATAGTTGTGGTGGATAACTTGCGTTCGATTTGCTTTGGATTATCCGGTGGGAATAAACGGTACAGAGATGGGGATGAATACCTACTTCAATTGTGTTCTTGTACCATTGCAGCCGTTCTTGCATCTGTTTGGTCACGCGCGTGAAGATACTATGCGACCGTCGTCACCGACCTTAGTCTTTGCTTGCACCTCTGGGAGCAGGAGATAGACGTACTCTAGGGGGAACGACGCGTGGTTTTTCAGGTAAATCCCGTGTTGTTGGGGATTCTTGAATCCATCGATAATGCGGGTCGCAACGATCGTATCTTGAACAGCTTGGTCTGTGTTCTCTTTGAGGTCTTTCGTGAAGAGGGCGTCTGACTGGATGGTCGCAGCAACGCCTAGCAATTCCTAAACGAGTAAGATTAAAATTTGTACATGAGAATAGGGACGAGGGCCCCACCTTGTGCACCTCGCGTATGAGATCTTGCCCTTTGGTGGGCTCTGATCCGAGTTTTCGTTGCTTGAGGTCGTTGCTTATTTGCACGCGACCTTGTATATGGGCACTTGCCAGGGATAAGGGAACGCATGGCAACATTATCATCCATAACTCACTCCAGACTCTCGAATTTCTTTTTGATCTCTTCTGGCAAGTCGTTGAATTTCGTAGCTTTTGAAAAGAGAACTGGTCCAGCGGCTTGCGCGGGTGAGATGCTGGCAAGAATGAGGGACGTTAGTCAGTTTTACCGCAACTTTGTAATTGCAAACCTCATGGTACTGTGAGGGTAGTCAGTTACCAAGCTGGTGATAAACACAACATCGCTCACGATGGCTGTCTTTGTGCACCAAACAAAGTGCCAGTTGCGCCGAAACCAGTCGCAGGTGTAGTGGTGCTCCCGAACAGACCGGTACCGGTTGTCGTTGGCTGTGTTTGAGTGGTAGAACCAAAAAGACCTGCCGTTTGTGTCGTAGTGGCAGCTGGCTGAGTTGTGGGTTGTCCAAACAAGGACGTAGTCGGCACCTGAGTCCCAGTTGGCTGCGTCGTGCTGCCAAATAATGACGTGCCCTGGGACTGTTGGACAGGCTGACCAAACAGCGAAGTAGTGGGTTGCTGTTGCTGTGCTCCAGTGGCGGGTTGTCCAAAAAACGACGTCGTCTGTTGTGTGCCGGTAGAAGGCTGACCAAACAACGATGTGGCAGGCTTTGGCTGTTGCTGAGCGGTACCTGCTGGCTGACCAAAGATAGACGTGCCGATCGTTTGCTGAGTACCACTCGCGGGCTGACCAAAGGGCAGCGTAGTGGATTGCTGTTGTTGTGTCCCAGTGACAGGTTGGCCAAACAAGGATGTCGTGGGTTGCTGTTGCTGAGTGCCGGCGGGCTGTCCAAACAATGGGGTGCTAGAGTGTTGTTGCTGCTGGGTTCCAGCAGCGGGCTGGCCAAATATCGTCGTCGTCGTCGGCTGCTGCTGCTGCTGAGTTCCAGCGACATTTTGACCAAAAACCGACGTGGTCGTTGTCGCTGGTTGCTGCTGTTGCTGAGTCCCGGTCGTAGGCTGGCCGAACAGGGACGCAGACGGCTGTGGCTGTTGCTGAGTTGCAGTCGCAGGTTGACCAAAGATGGACGGCGTTGCAGACTGCTGCTGAGTCCCAGTCGTGGGCTGGCCAAACAGAGTGGATGGCTGCTGCTGTTGCTGGGTGGTACCACTCGCAGGTTGACCAAAAATCGACGCTGATGCTGGCTGTTGCGGCTGAGTGGTACCGGTCGCTGAAGGCTGTCCGAATATCGAGGCCCCAGTCGTCTGTTGGGTAGCACCCGCAGGTTGGCCAAACAGCGGAGCCTGTTGTTGAGTGCTGCCTTGGGCCTGTCCGAAAATCGATGTAGACGGCTGCTGTTGTGTCGGTGGTGTCGTGCTACTAGTACCCGTCGCTGTGGGCGGGGCGGTACTACCAAAAATTGACCCCGGGGGTTTGTTTTGACCGAACAACGGAGATGTTGTCGTCGAAGACCCAAATCTACAAAGATCAGCACCAACAATGTGATGCTAGACCACGACACGCACCCGAAGGACATTGTGGTTCTACACCAGGGTGATACCTCACGTGACCCGTTCATCATAAATAACCCCTGTCATGTGTCCACGCTCCCTTGGTACTACTAGTTGTCATCATGGACCAGCTACCTGATCATTCTGAAGCACCGCCGTATAGCGCGGTGGGATCGAGCAGTGACGCTCAGACACACTCACCGCATTCCATATCCCTCCATGATTCAAAGGGCTTTAAATGGTTGACTCTCACAGTGAGCAGCCGCGCACCCACGCGCACCTCGCTCCCAGTATTTTACCAGGGAGACGTCATCGCTGGCCAAGTTGACCTTGACGTGCTCAAGTCCGAGTCCCTCAAGGGCCTCTCGGTCAAAGTATGTACTATCATACCCGCAGCGCTCTCTTCTCATCATGAATCTCATGAGCGTGTCAGATCACAGCAGGGACGACCCTCGTTGGTCAAGAGGAGCAGTGCTTTCTCAACGATGAAACAGATCTGTGGACTCCCGCCATGACCTTGCCCGACGGCTCGAAACTGTCTAAGTTCACAAAGGGAAAATATACCTGGCCTTTCTCGTTTACGCTCCCAGCAGAGGTCGAGATGCAAGATCAAAAGACAAAGAAAAAGTTCCCCCTCCCCACATCGTTCTCTGAGAGAGCGAGTACAGCGTACCTCGACTATAAGCTTATCGTGACCGTCAAACGTGGATTACTCAAAGTCAACAGCACGTACGAGTGACATTTCTCGTTTCTCTCCCCAACTCTGAACGACATATAGTTTGATGACTAGCTTTGGTTTTGTCCCCGTGACGCGACCAGAGCTGCCATCTGCCATGCTTCAGAAAGCATACAAGGAAAACCTCGCTCTTGTTGGCCCCGAAGGTACATCGATTGCAATCATTACTCCAAGTTCTGGTCCAATCACGTACAGGTGATTCTGATGGATGGCACGCCCTCCCTCCCTTGACCATCGAAGGAAGATTGTTTGACTCGCATACCACCGAAGTGACGCTCACAGTAAGTCTTCGCACGATCCAATGAATCAACAATGCCAACTTTGCATTCACAGCTGGCTCTCGCGAAACCCGTAAGAACGTTCATACCCTCTATATCACTTTGCGGTCTAAACTGACTATCTCGCAGCTGACTTACGGTCGAGGTACAGTCATACCGCTCTGGCTGACCCTCACAGGGAACGATGAGCAAGCCATGGACCTCCTTTCAACCCCAATGGCAATCAAGCTTCTTCTAGTTCGCTCCTTGGCAACCAACGACACTGAGCACCGGACAGACAATTGTTTCTTTGAGAACGTCGCTCGTGCCGTCTTTTGGGCCCCTGAGGATTATAGGAGTCAAGGACAACGCATCTTGCAAGGCGAAGTCGAGGTCAAAGGAAGTTTAAAACCGAGTACCCTGTTTCCCAGGTTCACCATCAACGTACGTCAGCGACTTTGTCAGAATACAGAGAACTTGCTTTGTTAACGTGCCATACAGTACAGCTTGGACCTACAGCCATTTGAAGTACCTGGTTTCGTTCCCCTCGCGCCTACGAACAGCCCCTTGCTCAGTCAACATGTGACTATTGTCACTTTTCCTGCATTGGGTATTCCGATCCGCGCGCGCGCGCCGCCAGAATATATCCAGGAGCAGAGTGCGGATTACAATAAGTCAGTCGGGCTTTTGGAAAATGGGAATCAACGATTCTACCATCATGGAGGAGCAGGAGGTTTTTGATGAAAGTATTGACACCCGCAGAGGAGAACAAGGATCTTTTTTTACCCCGCTCGGTGGACTTTTATTCCCCTGTAGTATCCATACCCATTAAGAGGATTGTTTCAAACGTATCGTCTCCCTTTTTCGTTGCTGTGTTTCGGGCACCCACACCTTCCATCAACTCCTCGTCTGTTTCAGGAACATGCCATGCGACTGACTCCGGCCGACGATGCGCAACAAAGACAAACGTCCGATCTGTACCTTCTTGGACTCCAAACTGTCTCCGAGATCCTGGAGTGTCAGAGTCGTGCTCTAAAGGTGTGTCCTTGATCTCGGCACGTACATGGCGGCGCGCCAGGATAGGCCGGAATGAGAACCAGAGGCCAAACGCTGACCAGAACGGAGTTTCTTTTAGGAGGCTACGGATCTTGTAGGAGATGACAATCTTGATAGCAAGTCCTGACGGCGCACGAGGTAGTGAGGTGAGGTGTATGAGCGTCCGGAGAAGCGGGCCTAGCAGTTCCGGGAAATATACCTGTACACGCAGAATACGATGAGCAAAACGTGTCGGCACACCGGGATGACCAGTGACACTTGCTAGATCGCTGCAGATGATGTGCGTGAGCGGATGGGACCCAAATTCGCTGATGATGGCAGTGGCATGGTCGAAATTACCCCATGTGAGCGGCCTCACGAACACCACATTTGGATCTCCCTCGGTCAATGTGTGTAACCCAAGGTTGCGCTGCAAGAGGGGACAGACGTCCGGGAGGTCCGTCGCGACCACGAACCCAGCAGACGTAGCGGAGCGCTGTATCGCCCTCACGACACTCGCTGCTACCATGCCCGTCCCAGATCCCAGCTCGACCACACCAAGGGGCTTCCGTGGGTCGTCCACAAACGGCGGGTCGATGTCGCATACGTCGGCGGGGTCGACGTAGGCGGACAATGCATATGCAACTTCCCTAGACAGCGTGCGTGTCGAGAGGACGTGTTGAGTCATTGAAGCGAAAGCAAAAGGGAAGAGATATTCACCAGACCCTACCTGCGATACCGTATCTAGAGATGGCGTCTCGCTGCGCCTCTATTCCAAATGCATGTCCAAGGGCTTTAGTTGCGACATGGTCGATGCTCGGGGCGATAGAAAGATTTGGTGGAAAGTTTGGGTGGTAAACCATTATCAGGCTCCGACTCGGTTCGTTGTTGGCTGTTGACGATGAGCTCGACCCTCCAGGTCCCCGACGGCCTGGAGGAACAGGACATTGCCTTGTACTATCATTCTCGCAGAAGCTCTCCAGCCATCTCTGATAGCGACGTTTCTTCCGCAATGTCTCGTCCTACATCGTGGTTGCAGTTTGACACCCCTGGAGTTCAACCACACACCTCGTTGAAATCACCCTCGCTCTCGCAGGTCACCGACCACAAACAGGTCTCTGCGTCACAGCCCATTGCGCGGTCGAGAACTCTGTCTCACCTCCCGTCAGCCATGAACACAGAGGACGCCTCTTCGTCGTTCACCTTCTCTGCAGAGAAGGTGGTAAAGATGCGAGAATGGGTACTTGCTTTCGTCGTCGGTAAGCTAATTATCACTTTTTCCAGCCAAGGGATATCGATCCGTTTTTGCATCTAGTTCAGTTCGACCTCGATCTTGGACCGGTCGTACGAGCAGTTCATCCTCCGGTATACCTGTCCCCTTCCGAGAAAGAAAATATGTCTGTCATCCGCAGTGTTTTTTTTTTGTCAGACTGACGCGTTTCTCAAGCGCGTTTTCCTCGTTTCCTGACTCGCTGCAATTCGATCAAGGATCGGAAGTCCATTCATTTAGGATTCGTGTGTACCCTGAAGCACTCGTTGAAAACGTAGATGGAAAACGGCGTCCTCGGCCCTTGGATGGATTTATGTACGGTTTCTCACATTTCCGCCAAAAAAAGGACTCGACGTCCAAGCGTGGCTATCAACAGGTAACATTCGGACATGGATGGAAGCTGCCACCGAATAATTGACGCGATTATGATAGTCTTCGTTGGTGCTCTTGACTCACCATCAATATCCATCGCTGTATACCTCTATCATCTCCCAGCTCGGATCGCTATTTCATGCTCATGGCGTCCCGATGCTCGAGACAGCGTGTCACAACATAGCGAGTTGGTTCGTCGACTCCTCGTGTTTTTATTTTTTTCCCTATTGCTGAGCTATCTGATGCCAAAGAAAGGCAGCCCCCATCGCCAGGCTCGACAATCGAACTCGGCTTCCTGGGTTCGGTGCTACATGTCGAGCTTCCTCTTAGTCCTGACACCCAACAGCTCGCCGAGACCACTACATTTGAAGAGCAGTTCAATCCGGCCGTCCACGTCAGCATCCCCCTTACCTTCTTCTTTGACCAGCCGATTGATCATCAATGCGCAGCTCCTCGCGTCCTCCGGACCGTTCAACCCACCGCCAATACGGCTCTTTGAGGCATCGATGGTACACTTATGGTCATTGTGGGAATGTCTGGTACTGTGTGAACCGATTCTGGTCTTTGGGCCATCACCTGCGATGACAAGCCAAGTTATTTGGTGGCTTCGTGATCTTGTCCGCCCGGTAGGTCATCCTATCGTGTCCCCTCGCATCTACATCACGACCTGTGCAGATCCCGCTCGCCACAGATATCCGTCCTTATTTCACGATTCACGATAAAGATCACTCTTTATTGGTAAACAAGGCACCTCCCAAGGCAGGGTTACTCATTGGTGTCACGAATCCCTTTTTCGAAAGATCGTGCGCACACTGGCCTCATGTGCTGAGTGTCGGACGAAAGTCACCGTGAGTGCGAGCTACCTCGACATATGTTTATGACGCGTTATTGGATTGCTACCAGGATACGCATGGGAAGCAACATGTTTATTGCTGGTCCCCCTCCTGGATGGACGACAAAAACGCACAGACGATACATTTCCAAGGACCGACAATTGCTCAAGGCTCTTGAGAGAGCGTGTTCTGGTCACGAGGAGGAACGTACGTAGCAATCCATGTCAAACAGATGACGTGTTAACGTGATAGACAGAAATACAAGCCTCGCTTGCCATGCGCCGACACTTTTGTGTGCGGACGAACGCGCTGCTGGTCCCCCTTGATCGGTATCTGAACACACTCATGCCATCCCCTTTGGAACGCAACACGGGCAAAGCACAACTGAAGCCGTTCAGCTCGAGCAACTTTCTTGCATCACTCAAGAAGAATCCGTCGGCACTGCCGTTCAAATCATCGTCGAAGCAGAGAGAGTTTTATGACAAGTGGCTTCGGTCTCCGGCGTTTGGGTTGTGGTTGGCGCGCCAGGAAGAAGTGGTTGGGACACTACTTGGTGACATGACCTAGTAGATGGAAGGAAATAGACGAGGTCCTAACACATTTATATTATAACGTGTCCAAGTCTAATCGACATGTGGTTTGCCATAAAGGAAGCAGAGCAAGACCGGTATCGTACAGAAAGCTTCAAGTTCATGCTTGAAGTTCTCGAAATTCCGCTTCCAAGGATGCATTGGCTGCTGTGAATGAGGAGGACTCAGTAACTCAATTGCCATAAACAGTTTGGGACAAGTACCTCGATAGAGGCGGAAACGGGTAGTATTACTTGTGCCACAGCAACTAAACAGAGACAAACAAGGCACAGTTAATACAGCGCCTGAAACCAAACCGCCAATCTTGTTCACTTCCTCTCTGCACCGACGTCGGCTCATCTCGCAACTTGTTGTTCGCCACCTCGCGACAGAACGTGTCTTTTACCGATTCTACCTACGAAACTGTATAAACCAGAGGAAAGTCCTGCTTAAATCACAACCACTGTATCCATACCTAATCATGTAAGAAACCCCTCCATCCTTTGTGTCGCTGATGTTGTAGTGCGCGGAACCACCCCGATTTCTGATTCTCTATGTATGCGCTGGGCTCATTCCTCATTCTGTTGTCGTCGTCGTTGTCACCCCCTTTCTTGCGCCTGTTGCCTATCGTCATGTGCACGTCGGTACTCAACCAATCCTGTCATTTCTGTCTTCTCTAGTGCAAAACAAGTGTTTAACTTGTGCTCGCGCGAACATCTGCTTGAGTCATGCCTGAGGACGATTTCGACATTTATGGAGAAGATGACGGTTTCGTGACGAGCAAGACGGAGCAGGTAGGTGCCACCCTCGAGCGCATATAGGCACCGTTTTGCTGACTCGAGGCGGAATCGGGTGGCGTGTCAAGGACGACGACTTTCAAGACGAAGTACAAGTCGAAGAGCCCGTTGAAACGGTGAGCACCCCTGTCGAACCTGCGACAGGCGAAAAGCGTCCTCGAACGGATGAAGACGAAGACGCAAAACATGCCAATGTCTCGATCGAACCCTCACGTGCGCATTCTACCACCGGCAACCCAATCACGAGTCAGGTAGGACATACCAAGCCCGAACCGGCAGGACAAGACATCATCATGAACGGGGGCTATCACTCGAACGGTGGACATGGCGGCGGCGGCGGTGGCGGCGGAAACGTGGACCCGTCGATGACGGGTTATGATGCATTGTACATTGGGGATCTACAATGGGTCCGTTCCTCTTGTCAATTAGTGTTTGTGTGCGCAATTCTGAGCATTTTTCGTTTTTATTGTCGTTATAGTGGACGACGGACGAAGATTTGCGTCAAGTTGCTCTGAATGTCGGGGTCGTGGTTGATCACCGGGATATCACCTTTTCGGAACATAAAGTGAACGGCAAGAGCAAGGGGTGAGTTTAGACAAGACTATTGTTACTGGTCTGACAGTTGATATTTGCAGAGTTGCCTATGTAGAATGTGGAGGGTTTGAAAATGCCAATGCAGTCAAGACGTGGTTTGACAACAAGTGCGTCGTTTGTCTCGTCTGAAATCGCATCGACAACGATTTCTCCAGCGACTTTCAAAATAGACGTGCGACTGCGACATTTACGTCGTCCACGCAAGGAAATCCATTTAGAACGCTTCCCAAAGGCAAGCAAAGTGCACACATGCGTGTTCGTTACATGTTGACGATCCTTTTTGGTAGAACCTCCGCCACGCGAACAACGACAGCAAAGTGGGGTAACTCAGACTGGGGCCAGTCCCATGGGCCGTGGCGGCGGCAGTGGCGGCGGCGGCTACCGTGGGGGTGGTCCCCAAATGGGCGGTGG
>JBBPUH010000096.1:0-28168 GCA_038094555.1 Boletus aff. phaeocephalus
AGTCCTACACAATTGCTAAGATTGGGTCACAAGGATTGCGTATTCGGGTGGCGTGGGATTCTTTGGAAAGCGGGATAGCCGTGCTCTGTGAAAAGTAATTCTCGGCCCGAGGGTTTTACTCATCATTTACCGCGTATTCATGGCCCAAGATTTCGGTCCAAAAAAAGCAAGGGCATGCAGTAATGTCACGGCATTGTAACCAAAGACTCTCGTTAGCTTCATCTTCTTCGTCATCTGAGGAACTATCTACCTACAATGAAGGACCAATGCCAATGCTGTCATTGTCATCATCAATAGTGTCAGGAGCATCGAAGTCCAATTTGCGCAAGGTGTGAATATGTATTTCTTCTCAACAGACTGTTAGCAAGATAAACGTGTGTTGGAGCGTCGCACAAAGTCGAAGTCTGGGCCTCCTGGGGCCAGGCTTCGACTTTGCGCGATCGTTTCGATTTTGCACATGCGCCTGCGGCACTGGGAGCATTTCCGGATGCCATGGGACGCCGTGGATGATCTAGGTAAGCGCCGGGCTGACTTGTGCGCTTCGCAGCTAGTGCAATCGTTTTGACTCGTTGAGTCATATCGCCAGGTACCCATTGCGCGCACCCTTCCAGGTCCGTGACGATGCATTCCGCATCGTTTCTGCGGTCTGGATCGACTCCGACGTCGATTTCTTCAGCTTGGGCTCAAAATAGCCTGGTGGGCCCTGGATCTCGATCTTACACGTTCGGATCGACTCTGCGGCTGGTCTGGACCGCTTGGGCGGGAGCCGTGATGCACCGGACTAACAGTATGCAGCCACAACTAAATGGCTCGCGGCTTGTAGACTACCAGGTTCCATTTTATTCCATTTATTTGACCTCACAACGCCTCACGAACAACAGGCACACTTCGCCAATCGATTCGACCAACGCAGGGCACGCTATAAGCCAGGGCACGCAGCCACTGAGGAAGCGCGTGAGCGCGCAGCATTCAAAAAACGGCCGAAATGGTCGAAACGTCGCAAACAGCAATACGTACCTGTAGAGGTCAATGAAAGCCCAAGGATATTATCGGAAGACCCTGTGGAGGAAACGGGTGGCATAGAATGTCACCCGACCGCATCCGCAGAGATGAGCGTTAGGGTTCCCAGGTCCAGACCGAGACCAGTTGGCTGTTGAGCCTCGCAGTGACTCGTTCGGTGCTTTCCACTGGGCTGGCTACTTCAACCGCTCAACCTGCGAGGGCGAAGCACCCTCCAGTCCCCACGTGGACCTAGAGAATTACAAGGCGGCACAAATGCAGTTCAAACTCAGTGACGGCAGGCGACACCAAAGTGACTTCTGCTTGATGGCCTGTCTCACTCAATTCCGCACCGATTTTGCCCATTTAAGCTCGCTGGGCCTCAAAACACACTGCAAGTGCCAGCTCTCCTTGTGGGTGATGAAAGAGGTGAAGTTTTAAGAAAGTGTCAAAGTTACCGGGCTGCTGAAGTTACAAAATGGGGTACAACACCAATCGGGTACAAAAACGAAATTGAATGTGCACTGCAATCCTGAATGAACAGGTTAAGCATGAACGGGGTATTGCTTACGTGGGATGCGTGTCAAACAGGCGAAATGAAGGCCCCAGAAAGGGCTATCCGTGGGCAAAGGGTCCAAGACGCAGAGAAGCAATTACGCTTTTTCTTCTCATATTTTCGCACCGCTCTATTCGACATACACCAAGGCTATATTATTCCGCAAACAGAATGGCCGGCAAGAAGAAGGAGAAGTCGAGTGCAGGCACAGTGTCCAAATCCGAAAAGGCATGTAACTCTGGGTCGTGGTGACACCAGTGATGGGCCTATGCTAATGCGGGTCAAAACAGAAGGCGAAAGCAGGAGAAAGCCTTCGCCTCGATGCCAAGATCAGCGGCGATGGACGGTTGGAAGAGTCCGTGACACAAAAGCTATCGCTTGAAGACAGGGCGCATAGGGCAATATTTGGATATGCACGACTGGACTTGATTGCACACAAGAACGAGTTCAAATTCGGGACATGGAATAACCGTCCACTGAAGTCGCAACAGGTGAATCAGCTTGTACAGTCGTTTCTGACAAAGGGAGCGGATAGGTTTTCGTTCACCAAAGCGATACCGCTCGTCGTCTCGAAGAACGACGTGAAGGATGGTACATTTGCGACAGCATACACACCGGGCACAGATACAGCCCAAAAGCTGCCAATTCTTGAGTTGAAGCCTGAAGCGAAAGGCAGCCAACGACTGGTTGCAGCGGGAGGGCAGCACCGAGTGAACGCAGTGGAGGCATGGATGAAAGTGTTGGCAAAGCAATATGTGGAGCTCTCAAAGCAGCAGAAAAGCCTGGAGCAAGCGGGTAATGAAGTGGTGCCGCCAAATGACGCCGAATATGAGAATCAGGCACGCAAACCAAAGCGCGATGCCCTGCGAGAGACGCTTTCATTGAGTGGACACTGGATGGTTGTCTTGTATGACCAAGGTGAGTGGGACTTAGGACGTGGGTAGATGGGGTTGGGGGTATGTTGACGATGCATCTCAGCGAAGATTACGCGAGAGCTTGGCTTGCACCTATCCCAAAATGAAAGCGAGCATGTATACCGTCAGACGCCTGAAGAGGGCCTAGTTCATATGTTCCGTATGCTGAAAGAGGGGGAGAAAACGCACCGAGACGTCGAGCGTAAAGAGGGAGTGACGGGAGCGCCGAGGAAGTGGGCGGAACTGTTGTCACAAGATTACGTATGGGGGCTGATGGAGCAGCTCGAACCCATAGGCATTCACATGTTCGACGGTAGGTCGGACACGAAGCTGCGCCAATTTCACGAGACGATGCTCGGGACTGGAGGCGGGGTGAGTGAAGCGGCACGTAAATTGAGGCACTGACCGGCGTTGCGATTACAGATTATTGCATTCATGTGCCTCCAGATGGAGGACTCTGTTCGCATGTGTTTCAATGAATTTAAGGTGGATGAGGCGCAGGTTGATGAATTAATTGCAGTGGCTGCAGACAGCAAGACGCAAGCTGGGAAGGATGCAAAGGCGAAGCTGTGTGCACTGTATGAACAGATGGAAGTACACAAAAAAGCGAAGGGGAGGGTTCTGGGAGCTGGGTATGCAGTGAGACAGTGCATGGACGAGATATTCGTGCAGACGTTGGGGCCGTTGTCAGACGTGGAGAACCTGTTCATGAATCAGCACTCTCGCCGGTGGAGGCAAGCCATGGACGCATATTTTGCGGACATCGCAGAGGAACTGCCGAAGGTCATCGCAGCGATCAAGGCCACAAGGTTGGCTGTCGACGGAGAACAAGCTGAGATGGATGCACTTGGATGGAGCATTGCGAAGACCAAAGTCTTGCGGATCGCCATAACCACGTTACCTTCGGAGAAGCATTGCAGTTATGTACCGTTCATGACGCGGAGCGTGTTCAGCACTCTGGTCAAGCGGTTGAAGATGGTGGACGAGGGGTTAAAAGAGGTTTGTTCAAAGCCTTCACCTCATTCTTGCCTGCATACCCCTGCACAAATGGGATGTTGATTATGCAGGGTGCAGAATGTGTTGACGTTGTACTGACATTTTTTTTGCAGTATTGCCGCTGGTTTGAGCCCTTGATTGACATGGCCCCGGCGATAGGGCACTATTGGATCCCTGGATCGGCGAGCGCAGCCATGATACGGGCCATAATGGGACACAGAGACCTCAATACCAACAGCGACGACCGTTATGCTTCTGCCCGTTCTGTGAGTGCTTAGGCTCTATAGTATGCGGCATGTTTTTGATGCATATATAATGCATGGTTTTCGAAGGTTGTGTATGCTATCTGGAACCAATACGCGTCCATGGTGAACATGCAGCTCCAACTACAAGATCTATCAGTCCCGCCGCGCATTTCCGCTCAAAACACTCTCTTGTCTTCATTTGGAGTCAACATCGAAGGTCATCTCACAAGAGAACTGAAGGAAGCGAAAGCGGCGGCGGCGGCGGCGGCGGCTGGGGAGAAGAAGGGCGTTGGGAGGGAGAAGAAGAAAGTACACACCTCGGACAGCAGTGAAGATGAGCAGGACGAGGACGGGGAAAGCGTTGGCATGGTGGACGTGGCAGAAGCTAAACAGGAAGGTAGTGCTTGGCTGAACAGTGAAGACGAGCAAGAGAATGTAGGGGAGAGTGAGGACGACGACACGCGCGAGAAGCGCACTTGCGCTCGTCGTCTCGCCACGATGAAGGGACAAAATGCGTTACTATTGAAGCACGATGAATGGCTAGAGACGCATATGCGGATCACTAGGAGCAAAGCCGACGGTCGCGGGAAGAATGCGTCAGTTCTCAACTTCAGCCGTTCACCGCCGAGTTTTTTCAAAGCCTGGAAGAAGACATCCCGGCTATCAAATGACTTGTCCACCATTGCGATGCGCGGACTCACGCTGGTTGACTGGACAACCTGGGAGTGGAAGAACATCTCATCAAATTCATTCTTGCGTGTCATGCGCACGTTGGCAGCTGCCGCGATCGCGGAGTCAAGTACGGCCATCTCGTACCGGCACGAGATGATACTATGCAACCCCGAAGGGGGTGCTGCGACTTTGCGGATTGTGGTCCAGAAGGCGCTTTCAGAATACCTCCGCGAGAGAGACCCAGACCAAACGAGGTAGGCCGTTCAAACTTCGCTGAAAGACATATTTGAGTCTGGGTTCCCAAGATCAAAGTCAGGCTCAGGAACGACGCTCACCGAGGGGAACCTTCCTCCAGCAGGCTGCATCACGTGGCCTGACGGGATATATCCCTGTGAGCCCGAGGATGGTATATGCGAACACTCCATTGAGTTCGAGTTGAAGCGCTTGGAGAGGGAGAAGGCGCTTGGGGCACAGCAGCGGGAAGTTCAGCGTGCAATCGATGCGGTCCAAAGCATACGTACCGCTTGGCACGACCCAACGAAGAAGGCACATGTGCGCGAGAACCCTCGACTCGATGATGGTGTTTTGTCTACGCTTCGTGAGCTGGTGAACGTAAGTGACCTAGTACTGATGCACTTGTGGCGTATTGTGTAATATTTGGTGGAAAACAGGCTTTGAACCTGAATGCATATCGCCAGCGTGCGAAAGGAACGCGAACAATGTCGTTCGACCCAGCGGAGGCGTTGGAGCCTAGAGAGCGCCTGAAGATTGTGATCCGGTCCGAGAACATTGATGTTTCGGAATGCCAACGCAGTTTTGTGATGGGGGCACCAAAGAAACGATGCTTGTTAGACATCTCAACGAAGAGCGAGTCGATCGCACACCTCGAGGAGCTCCAGAGACGCTATGCCGAGTGGGTGGAAGCACAGAGAGAGATTGTTACGAGCATGGAGGAGACGCAGACGGCAGACAAGGAGGTTTTTAAGTTCAAGAAGCAGAAGAACAACGAGTCTCATGCCGAAGAAGATGACGATGGCGGCAGCAGTGATGGTGGCAGTGACTCTGGCTCTGACGCCAAGGGGTCTGTTGTCGAGTCGTGGGGCATTAGGGGAAATATCGAGGACGATAGCATGCCGTTGGGTAAGATGGTGTGTGGTTTACAGCTATATCGCGCTCCGCGTTACGCTGACTTTGTATTTACGACGGTACCCAGGTGGATGAGTTGGGGCTCAATGACCCTGATCAGTTCTCTGACCTCCCTCAGACGAACGAGGGCGAGTCCGTATCTGAATTTCGGACACCCCCCCCGAACCAGCTCGCTGCTCTTCCTAAGAAAGGCAAGCTCTCTCTCCTTTTCCATTTGCGCATACGCTCTTCTCTGTATGAATGTACACCTCGATTATGCGGTAAACAGTCTCTCGCACCGCTGCGTTTTACTTGTTTTTTTTTTTAAAAAACAACAACAAAAAACTACATCGCTTGAGGATCCACCTATTTGGTCATCTTTATAGATGCAGCATTCCCAACGCCGCTCACACCTCTTTTTCCACACCTATAGCAGATGGCACAGGCAGCGTCGATGAAATGATTGTTGATCACCTCAGCACTGATGCTCCATCTCTCGTCTCCCTGCAAACTGTCAACCTTCCTCCGCATGCTCCTATGTCTGGGACATCGAGGAAACGCGATCGCGCGCCAACAGTGTCAAAGGACAGGACACCGGATGGTACTCAGGCAACTGCAATGGTCCCTTCCCCCGGCACCAGTGCGTCTATCTGTTATTCGATTTAGCTGTGAATCAACCAAACCCCTAATCAATATGCTGTTGTGCTAACAGAACGTGCCGCGAAACGAAAGAAGAGAGTGGTTGTATCACCCGTCCCGATTATGTCTGCCACCAGCAATGTTGGATCATTCACACCCACACAAGGCAAACACAAGGCCAAAAATCTTTCGAAATTGGTTCCTACACCAGAAGGATCTGAGGATGAATACTTGGTTTGATGCCTTGAACTGTCATAAGTGATCACTTTAGCACCTCCTATGTACTCTGTCTTGTTCTTTCTATATAGCAAACACACCAGGTTTCGATTAAACACTCCATTTGTTTAGTCCTCTAACTATGTTCAAGTGCAGTTGTGGTAGCATTGGTCATTTGTAGCATGCTTCATTCTGTGTTTGTCTTCAGAGCAACAAGCTAGTGCCATCAAGAAAATAACCAGATCCTGATTGTTCCTGCCATATGCCTTAGATTACTATCAATATGTTTATTTATCATATTAAAAATTAAAGAAACTATAACTAGAAAAGCTATTGATAATATTCTTAATAAAAATATACTATCATATTATATCAACTGTCTTATTTTGACTTATGGCATCTAATTTGACTTTATTATTTCATGGTGGAGTATACATAGGATTGTACTTATTGCTACACATAGATCATGATGCTCCTTCTTTAATGCTCAGACTTCCACTTGGCTGTGAATAAGCTGAAGTATTTATAGGACTAGTGGGGACCTCCACAGCCCTGTCCACTTCTTCTTGTTAGTGCCTTTGTTTACAATAAAGAGAAAACAGTTCATTATTATCATATCCATTGCAAAATCAATTTATATCTTGAAATCCAAAAGGATTATGTGCTCAGTGAACAGTGCAGCAAGCCCTTCTCACCAATTGTTGAGACTCTACTTTGCCTCAATGGTTTACATATTTAGGTAATCTTCTCATGTCTGAATTGACATGAGAATATTTTAGCATGACATGTGAATAGTGTTGTCCAGGCCAGGCTTCAAAGCCAGGGCCAAGCTGGGCCAAGCTCTCAGGGGCCAGGCCAAGCTGAGCCCCTCATGCTTGGCCTCTGGAGGCTTATGGCTCAGCTAGGGTTTTGGTGGGGCCGAGCTGAGCTTAGTAAGCTGAGGCTTTGGTGGCATTGGGGGGCTTGGTGGCTGATGTCTCAGGTATTGCCAATGCTTACTATTATAGCACATAAAACCTATCTACCAATGAAAATTTTCTCACCGCACACAATCAGGTGATGTCTGGGCCAGCCAACAATGGAAATGAAACGCCACTTGGCAAGCATGTGCCTGCCCCCTCAGAATGAATTACATCACACCTCAATGCTGCTGAGTTGCAGCTGAGTTCCCATAGACAGGCACAAGACACAAGACAGACAGCAACTAGCACCAAGCAAAAGGTCTGTGGACCAACTGATGTGACCTCAGATGATGAGGCCACAGTAGCAAAAAGATGATGACTCACAAAAGGTATGGTATTTATTTTGCACCTTCCTTATTTCATATGTACATTGCCAGGGAAAGATTGGGAAATCATGGAATCCAGCTCAGCTGGTGACACTGGTATAATCGGCTTGGGGGGGCTTGAGGCTCAGCCTCAAAATTCTTGGGCCGAGAGCCTTTCCAGGCCAAGCTGGGCCTGGACAACACTACATGTGAATAGTTTTTGTGACATGGAAATACTTTACATCACTTGATATTGTCACATCCCAGATTTTCATGAAGTCCATCTCTAGACATCTCCAGAGTTCTGGACATTGTGTCAGTCCTTGGGTCCAGACTATCTCAGAGTTGGCACCCCAGACGTTTACTCTTTATATTCATCTCCTTTTGTTCTAGTTCATATTTGTAAGTCTGTATTATTCACTTAGTAAGATTTCTCGGTTTCCGTTCTTCTCCAACTTCCATATTATTCATCACTGTGTACATCACCTTCGCTTAAGTCTCTTACTTACCAATCTCTGGTCCAGAGTTATACTGGACATTAGTATATAAACCCTGTACTTCCTTCATAGATACTTCAGTTTGAATATCAAATAAGTCACCTCCAGTTCTGAGTCTGACTTTCTCTATTCTCTCTCATCTCCATTCTGTCTAAATACGAGGACAAGGGCTTGACAAGGGCATGACACATAAGTCCTGCACCAATATCCTCACCCCCTTCATATCTCCGATCTCTGGACCTCCAGTCGACTTCGCTCGACAACACTTGCGCTTCGTTCCCCTTTCCTCCTGGACCTCCGTTGGACTTTGATCCAGAGGACCTGGACTTGACAGATATATATCCCATTCTCAAATGTTTCACATGATATGTCATGTGCTTTCATGACACCACTTTTATTATTCCTTACATGGTTGGATAGTACATATGTACAAATATCTTCCACATGTATATAAGCTTCCCATGCATGATTGTGGTATGCAAAGCATACCATATTAAGGGATATGACAGAAGGTCACTGTAACTCTTATCTCAACTCCTTAGATTTAACTTCCTGGTTTATGTGTTTTTGTGCGTTTTGACACAGTTGTATAGATCTGTGACACCAGTAGTTGCACAGTATACACATGTGGTGTTGAGTGCGCAACTCTGAAATGCTGATAGTTGCATGGTATGCACACATGATATTGAGCATGCAACTCTGAAAAGCTGATAGTTGTGTGTTTTTGAGGGGTGTGTTTTAAACAGAACCCTACCTTAGGGTGAACCCAATTACAAAAATGTGTATAAATAGTGATGTCTGTCCATTTCTTGTTTTGACTTTGCATCAATTTGAACATTTGGATAACCCCTTCCTCCGCAGTTTCAGTGTAACTGTAGAGCCGTTGGTTGATTGAAAGGTGGAGTCCAAGAGATGAGTCGATTTTCACTGATCAATGATACATTGATTCCATTCAATCAGCAGTGCCCCACATCACAATGATCAGAAACCACCTTTGTCATATACAGTGACAATCCACATCCCTCCTATCTTGATCTCTCCTGGAGTGCCTCCACATCTCGTCATGCATGCACTAGCTGTGCATCTTCTTGGGATATTTTGTGTTGATTGGCAAGTGCCTATAACTCTTTCTGACAAGCTTTGCCCAACTTTAGTACTTTACTATTGCCCGTTTTTCTGACATCCACCTTTTCAACACATGGTGCCAATGCCTTCCTCCAGCAGTGTCAGGGTGGTGCTCCTGAGGCAGATGGAAGGGAGAAATCTTCTCCTGGGGGATGTCCGATGGAAGTCCGGAGGATAGGGGCTATTTCCAGGACTTCAGGATGAAGTCTGGAAACAGGTCATCTGGAGTTGAACTGGGGTGGAGTGGAGTATGAAGGAGGTAAGGACATCGGCACAGGACTTATGTGTTGTGCCCTTGCCAGTTTCCAGTCCTCGTATTTTGGAGATCAGAGATGATAAAGAGAGAGGATGGTTTGAGGACAAGGAGAAGGGATGGATGGATGATATTGGATAATAATGAACATACACAATGACATACAATATTCAAACTAGAGAACTACATAGAAGGTACAAGAGATTATATACTGGATGTCTGGTAGAACTTCGGACCGGAGATTGGTAAGTGAAAGTCCTAAGCAAAGGCAATGTACACAGAGATGAATAATATGAAAGTCAGAGAATAACGGAAACTGAGAAATTTGACTAAGAGAATAATATAGACTTACAAATGTAAACTAGAACAAAAGGAGATGAATATAAGAGGAAGCATCCGGAGTGCCAACTCCGAGATGATCTGGACCTAAGGACCAATGCATCGTCCAGAACTCTAGAGATGTCCAGAGATGGACTTTGCAGAAAATCAGGGATGTGACAAGCAGCGACAATAGCTGGACCAAATACCTGCCTGGTCACGTTTTTCTCCTCTCGAATGTCTGTTTTAACATCATCACCTGTCATCTTCAAGAGCAGTAGGTTCTCTCCTTTTCTTCCCATATCTGTCCATGACATTATCTCTGTCAACAGATCACCTTCAACGAGAGCACTATCAACAATGATGTTGATCACATATTCATACTCAAAGCGGCAAAGACCATTGCAGATGAAGGAGTCCATGAGACCCTTCGACTCGATGTCATTAAGGGGCCAATTGTTATATGTTCTGAAAAGTAGGTTTCATTCTGTGATGTCAGTATGTGCATACCCAATTAATGCCCCTCTTGATCTTTCTTCTAGCTCATAGAAATCGTCCATGCACTTGTCGATGCCAAGTGTATGCTGAGAGCTCCAGAGATGGCTTGTCCTGAGCCTTTAGCCATCTGTATGTTGGCATTGACATTATTCTCTGGTCCATCCTGAGCTTGTTTTCCTTTCTTCACTTTTCACTTTCCCTTCGGAGACAGTCATGGAGGCATGATGATATAGAATCGAATGATCAGTGGTTGGATGGTTGAGTGTTATCGGATATCATATGACAAATAGTTTCCACCCATTTACAATAAAGCCATCCATATCACATAGTTGGTGGGAACAAATTTCTATATCAAGTATCCATCCCATTGATTGTATTTTGTATGTTCCATATATACAAATACCCACAATTTGACAGTATGGTCAAAATGCGGGTATTTGATAACATATCTTGATTATCTGTCTGTTCATACCACATGGTTTATGTGTTGCACATGCAAAATACCCACAATTCAACTGAGTGGTTGAATTGCAGGTATTTGTATACAGAATAGCACATCTTGCTGTGCTTTTGAAATGTAGTGTTGTGTATCTCCATGTATAAAATACCTGCATTTCAACCACTCGGTCAAATTATGGGGATTTTGCACATGCAATGCATACATAAATACAATCTTACATTTCAACACTGTGGTCAAGATATTGGGGGATATATCATATCTATCCTATCATACCATGCCTCGCCATCATGTGTCCAGATGATCCCTCTCCAGATGGACCACCCTCATCCATTCTTTCATCTGACTTAATGTCTGTCAATTCAATAATCTCTGTCCTCATTCTCGTCTCCACCCTTTCAACTCACTCTGACAGTTGCTCTCACCCCCGTGATGTCACCCTCAGTTCATTATCACCTCCTCATCAGGTATTACCATGTCATATCACAATTCATACTCATGGTTGTGCTCACATATATCCAACAGCATCGCTAGACTGTGGAACTCCTGTTCCACTTGATCTTCTGGTTCTAGGAGGTGAATCTGGAAGCCTATCCACAATACCACCTCCATTTTCCACTTAGAACACCCTCCAGCTCTTCACAAGTGCCTCACTTTCCTTTGTTAACCAGTACTGTTGGAATCATTCAGCTGCTTGTGTATTTGCACTTGAATCATCATCAGTCATTGAACCTCATCTAGTTTCACACTTACCTCTCTGTCTGCATATACTATAGAAGTGCACTTCCATTTAAACACCATCTTTCTCATACTTCCCCCTCCTCATCCCATTCTCCTTCATGGCTCATCTCTTCATCAACCTCTCCAACCATTCTCAATGCCTCTTTCACAACCATGTTGATGATGTGGCATAACCAATGATCCTGTCGAAATGGTAGGTTGAATTCCCCTTGCATACCAAGGCTCAGAATTTGCTGTATCTCACTTCAGCATTCAGGACACTTGAAGTATGGCAGAAACTGTTCTTCTCTCAACTCATGTCCAGCCTGTGTATAAAACATGAACCATGCATTGATGATGCATATGCTGCAAAACACATGCATGCAGGTCACTCTCATCAGACTTCTCCTACCCCACCCACATTCAGTATGTTTAATCCCAAGTTGTCTCCAATCACACCTCACTTACATCAATTCAAAACAGCTGCATAGTATTCAATATTATGGATTAGCCCATTTCCACTCCGTTCATTATTGTACTTACATTCCACATATCAGTCCTTCCTTTGCCAAATCATCTAGTGCCCTTGCTCCTCCCAGATCCTTCATCTGCTTCTCCAATCCTGTTTTGTCTGTTTTTTCACTTACCTCTTTCATCATTGTTTCCATCGCTTGCTTCTACCATCGCTCCATCTCATTTCACTCCCTCTCCCTCTTCTCCATTTCAATCTCCATATGCTCCTCCAGCATCTGGATTTTTGCACATAACCATGCATTCTCTCTCTCCAGTGACTCTATTTTGTCATCCTCTGTAGTCGCTTTTCCTTTTCCTTTTCTACTCTTTTGTTGTTCTTCGCTCTCTTTATCCACATTCATCTGACTTGCATCCCCTCCAGCACCTTCCTTTCTACAACCATCATTGACATCACCTACCCTCACTTGTGATTCTTGATCTTCTACAACTCCCTCACTCTCACTCTTGCTCTCCATGTTTTCATTCTTGAGCGATTAGTATAGAATATATAGATAAAGTCTTATTTACCTTGATCTTCTTCATCAGAACTAAAAAAGAGATGTAGATTTTGCTTTTGCTTTTTGATACGCTGATATACAGACATGGTGATTTTATGATATGTTGATCAATCCAAAGATTTTATATGTGGACTCCAACCATGCAGTATAATTGTCTGCACCAGTGAGTGTAAGGATGTTGCGGGTAATGCCTGATTCTGATTTCGACATGGTTCTATAGTAATCCAAGAAGAATATAGTCAACAATATAATCGGAATGAGTATTCATAATTGGAGAAATAGAAGGAACAAGGGGAATTTGGGAATATTCTGATTCCAGTACCCTGGTTTCTGTGGTAATCAGAACCAGTAAAACTATCCAAGAATATGGAGGAAGATCTTTCGACACCTGTTCCTCACATAGATCAAAATGAAGGTCTGGGAAGAAATGATAATTTTGGATGTCAAAGTCCGTCATTATCTCAACCCAATCCCAATCGCAAGGTTCAACTGGACCAACGATCATGTGAACTGGAATATAATAATTTAAATCTTCAAAAGTACTGATAAGGTACTTATCAAGAACTCCTGATCTTTTTAGAGGCACGTCGCAAGCGTAAGGAACGCCTAGGGCCAGTGGAAGAGGGAACACTGGATGAACCAGTGTCTTGATCCAGGCATCTGGGTCGTTTACGACCGGACGCCAGGTGAGGTTGTCCTCGAACTTCCTCTTCTTCCACTTGGGTCCCCAGTAAATCCACTTGGACTGCCTTATCAGATCGTCCTTCTGCCAAGCGGGCATTCTCGGCAAGGAGAGCCTCGACTTGTTTCTTGACGGACGCTGTTTCGGCTTTGGCTATGTCCAATGAAAAATGGAAGCATTTCCTTTTATACTCCGCTGCCTCGTCCTGAGCTCTATAAATATGAAGATTGAGATATTGTCGAAAAAATGAATGAAACTTCCTCCTCCAAGTTGCATCTAGTGCCATATTAAACTCAGGGATTTTGGAAACATCCCACCACCTGGCAAAATAGGCACCATGCAACCATCGCATGGCCACTTCGGTCCTTTGGTCCTCAGTACCCTCCTGTAGTTGACCATAAGGAGGAACTTCGTTGGGGTCAATTAAGTCCCCTCGATTGAAGTCACTGATTTCTCCTCGAAGAAACACAGGATAAAACCTCTGCTGTTTCTGAGGTAGGAACTCAAATCCTTCATGATGAAGGAGGGCTGGATGCGAGGTGCAAATGCGATCCTCCTCCTCAGCCGAAGAAAAAACAATTGGGAGTCCGTTCTCTTCCAAGATTGAAACCAAAGATTCTCCATCGTAAACCGTAAACAAGTACCATTGGGCGACATCAGGATCAACTGGAAAACCCAAGTCTTTCCTGTGGACTTTAACGACGCGAGCGTGTCGCCCGGTGTGAAGAGGATCGAGCTCTCGAGCCCGAAGATCTTCCATCCGATAATCCCCTTCTTCCAGAAGGAGGTCCTTCTCCTCTGGGAAGAGTGTGGGATCGTCCACTTGAGCCGCGAAGGCTCTGAACTCTATGTCGCGGTACTGGTGCATGAAGTCAATGGGCAGTATGGTGGACGTCTGGAGGATTAGGATTCAGCTGAGCAGCCATCCCAGCTTGTATAAGCAGATTTATGACTGGCCCTAACGCTGCAGCAAGCTCCGCTTCAGGTATTTGCCCTTGAGGCACCCTTACAGGCAGTGGCTGCTGTTCCCTTTCAGGAAAGTCAACGTGATAAGGAGGGGCAGGAGCGTGGTCGTCGATATGCAAAGCAAATCGAGGATCATCTCAATTCCGATAACGTGGAGGATGTAGAAGAATATCATGAATTAGAGGATCATGATGATGTATTCTGTATGCAGGTGGGGGCTGTTGATTTAGACGGGTATCGTCTCCAACGGTATTCACCTGATACGAAAGAGTATGAACCGCGTTAGTAGTCCGTATTGAAACTCCAATAAGGCGAGAATTCTCATCCGAAATATATCGAAAAATAATAATAAGAGTTTGTGCGGATATAATCAGAAGGATATTCCTCTGTAAAGAGGAGTCCACTTCCAATAACCAAGCACCAAATTCTATCAAGAGCGATAGACACCAAAAGAACCCACTCAAACCACCGGGAAATGTGAATGCTGGAAAGGGGAATGGCATAGCGTATGAATGACAAAAGACCCTTTCAATCAGGGCTCATAACCTGACGAAACGGCAAGTGGAAATAAAGCCAGTATTTGGCAGCACCAGCAGAGTCTGTGGGAAATACTCACAGGGAGCACTTTCCAAGTGGTAGAGATAGAGAGGGTAGGTGACGAGTACTTTGAGGACTGTTCAAAGGCTCTAATATTCCTGGGACTCATGGCCCAGCTTATATACATGTGGGAGATATTTGTACATATGTACTACCCTACCATGTAAGGAATAATAAAAGTGGTGTCATGGAAGCCGATGACACATCATTTGACTGATGTGGGAATGTGACACGTATCAAGTGATGTAAAGCATTCCCATGTCATGATGAAACATTCTCATGTCAAAAGTGACATGAGAGAGTTACCTAATTATATAACCATTGACATGTTACTTCACAAATTAAGATCTAGACCGTTTATGAGAAGATCCAAAGTAGAAAGATCTAATCTTATCTTGTGAAATTCAACAGGGGTAAGTTTAGACACTCTTACAGCATCTACGTCCATAGCATTGGGGTCTCTGGCAGGGGTGGGGGTGGGAGTGGTGTAAGATCGGTGCGTGACCCAGGAGATCTTCCCAGCATGAAGCCTTGCAGTTTCCTAGGCCTGCACAAATCGGGAGTCGAAGAGTGCGGCCTTCTCGTACCAATCCTTGATTTTCGTGGGAACAGAGTCAAGGCGATAGATGTTTCGCATGATGGGTTCCGCTAACCCAACGAAGTAGTAGCTGATGAGGATGTTCACATCGGTGATGCCCAAAAGGGCGACGTTGCTTTGGAAATCTGCGGTATATTCAGCGAGGTTAGGAACATAGGACTTCTTGGAGGAGTTGTACTCCATTCGGGTGGTGGAAAGCCAGGAGATGGCGTTGGCAAGGGTGTACTGATGGGTAAAGGTCTTCTGGAAGGCATCACAGAAGTCCTCGAAGGTTCCGAAGGTGATGGCAGTGGCAGAGATAGCCTTCTGCTGGAAGGTGTTGGCCCACATTAGAGCCGATCCGAGGGTCATGTAAGACAGCGCATAGGCTATCTTTTTGGCATCAGTGTTGTAAACTTGGTCGTTAACAGCAAGGTAGAATCACATGCTGTTCAACCATTGAACAGCCTTGGTGGGAGAACCATCATAGTTCTCAGGGGTGCCAAGGCGGAGTTCCGAGGGTTTCATGGCCATGGGAGTTGGAGTTGGGTTCGGTGGCAGGGAGGAGCGGTGTACAGGGATGCCGGAGATAGGAGGGGGTCCGAAGATTTGTCCTGTCAGGGCAATGGGGGTGGGAGAAGGCGGAGTGGGGGCTCTGGGAATGTTCAGGGTGGAAGAGAGGCGGTGGGAGAGTTCAAGGGTGTCGTCCTCCTTATCGGTAAGGATGATATCGAGATCTTGGGGTTCAGGGGGTTCTTCCCTTTCGTCAGAGGAAGAGTCGATGGGTTCGTTCTTTCTGGGAGAGAGTCCCCAAAGAGAGGGAGGGATGCGAGTTCGTTGGGATATGGTGGGGCGGGACTATGGCGATGGTAGCCACAAAGATAGCTTAGATCTTTTGTTACGCTTGGCCCGGGTAGGGACGAACATAGCCTCAAGATATAAGTTCAGAGAGGATTCAGAGTAAGCACACACTCAATGGTAGTGCGAAGTCCAAGGAAGACACTCCACTCAGCAGTGGGAGCGACTGGTTCAAGGGTTCAAGGACAGGTCTAATGCCTGGGCTTAGAGCGAAGGGAGAATCAAGTAGATTCAGAAGAGACTCGAGGAGATCTAAGCTAAAGTACATCGGTGTGGTATCGAAGGTTTATATACCTTTGGAAGATCATAAGGGCAGGCATGGAAGGATAACAACTTAGTAAGAATGGAACATCATGGAAGGTGGAAGAAGTAACCGCTGACGAAGCAAGTGAAGTATGACGGAGAGTTGGTGAGTCAGCGGTGAAAAGAAACGAAGTCCGAGGGGCTAAGGTAAAACCATGCAAAGAAAGAAAAGAATAACCATGAATCGTAACACCAAGACCGTATCAACAACAGTCAGAAACGTCGTGACAGAAACAAGGTATGTAGGTGTTGTGCTCAATGATTGATTTCACAGACAGGCAGTTGGTGACAGGTGTTACCTCATGGGATCCCGGAGTTGATCCACCGTTGTGCGGAAGATTACGGTGCCCTGGATTTCAAAGTGATTGCGCTTTTCTTCAAAGCCATTGGTTGTTCTTATGTGGTTTTCACAGGTAATGGTCACAAAGGAAGCCATTGAGCACATCCACAAAGTCTACATAATGCCTAACCACGTTGTCTTTGACCTTGTCCCACCTGGACTCAATGCTTTTATCCAGGAATGTTACGTTCAATTGGGCTCACCCGCTGTCCAGCGCAGGACCATATGGACAATATATGCAGATCTCCTCTCCGTCTTACAGAAATGTACTGACATTGCTCCCTGGGTCGTGGATGTGGAGTCACACGATGAGGTACCTGAACTACCATTGATAGACGGGCTTAGGGACCTTTTGCAAAATGATTACTACATGGGCGGTGTTGGAAACGGTTTAGGTCTACGTAAGTGTTGCTCCGACACATGCTTGTCTTGCTAACAGTCCATTTAGAAGAAAAAGATATTCATGCCTTGTGTGAATTGGACTTCAATGTCCCTGATGTTGTTGATAATGATGATAATGTTGACATAGGTCCTTCATTGTGGGTAGATGGTTTCTCAGACGACGAGGAAGACGAAGTTGATGAGAGTCTTTGATTTGGTCTACACTTTGTTCTGCATGTACTCAATTTTTTTGGAACATAAGCTTATCTCCGAGTGCCTTTGGAGATTTTCCTTGGGGCGTTGGAAGGAATAATTAAGTACAAATACAAAGTACTTGGGGTGTTCGAAGTCTGCCCGAAATACTTTCCCTTCGGAGCAAGTCCCTCGGGCCGAGAATTACTTTATACAGAGCACGGTTGTCCCGCTTTCCATACATGAAGCCATCGGGGATCTTTGAGAGAGCAGGAACACATCGTTCAATGAATGGGTTCCATTCATCCACGTAGGTCCCTAAACGTTCAAATCAGGATTGGATTTTTGTATCATGTCACAGTGGCATCGAGTCTCAAAAATGTACTGTACAGTGTTCTCAAGGAATGTGTTATTTGGCCATGTCCCAAATGATCGATGGCTCGGGTTCGATATAACGTACGGCGCAATGAGTCGTCCTTGTTCATGAAGGTAAACGCAACGAGCATCAAAATCTAGACTCACAGCTAGCGATCGTGGGTGGTGCAGCGCAGCGCCCGTCCACGAGCATGTCTACCATTAGATCCTCTGGGTCCCGATTGTACGAGGTAAGACTAGAATGTGTGCGTAAAAGGGAGTGCATGATGTGTCTCTGCACGCTTTCTTTTGGTCGAGGAGGGATTGCTCGTTGGTGTCCTGTGTTGATCGATGTGGTGATTGATAACGAAGACGAGTGTCATTTGTTCCAAGACAAAGAGATAGTACACTGTATATCAAAAAGAAATATCATGATACGTTATCCATTACACAACCTTGATCATTATTGCTACATCCTCAGGTTTCCTTACGTTGCGTGCTCGTCTCAGAGCTGGACATTCCTGACCCATACCTGGTCGCTCCGTTCGTTGGACGAGAGTAGGCCACCGGTGAGTACGACCCTGGTTTGCCCACTGCGAATGTATGATGCAAGAGGGAACCAACCACGAGGTTCAGGCAGGGCGGTGCCTAAGTGCATGAAACGTGTTGGTATACTCGACTCAACGATGGGATGTGCTACATACCCTCTACGCGCAACTTTTTCCATTCCAAACATGGGGTGGACGTGGATGTGGATGAGACAAAGAGTAACCATGCATCGTCCCAAAAGAGGCCAGCCCCTGCGTGTCCCGCCGAGGAGGCGTCCCTCTCGCCATGATGGAGCAGAACGATGGGTCCACGGTCCGGGGTCACTTTCGTATCATGACAAAAGGACGGGACCGTGTACAAGTGTGCTCCTGGAGGACCATGTTCAGGATCGGGGGCGGGATAGACTGTCGACCAGGACTCGGTGTTGACGTGTAGATGTTGAATGGGGGAGGTGTGCCCTGTGACTTGAGGGAGCTGAAAGCCTGCAAAACCTGCGGTTGTTGTGAGTATGCCAGAATCGATCAGAGAGGGTAAGACGAACCTCAAAGCGGATGAGGACAGGCTCAGAGTCAGTGTAGAGGGAGATGGCAGCGATGGCCGTGCCTCCGTGAAGTTCAGCTGGTGCATCAGCAAGTTTGTGCCATGTACGGGTGGCGAGATCGTAGGTGTTCAAAGTGGCGAGCCGGCCCCATGCCAGGCACCCCGCGTGAACGTATAGCTTTGTCTATCACAGCGTTAGCGGCGATGCCAGGTCGATATGAGATACACACCCCAACAAGCACAGAGGCATGGTAGCTTCTCAACACAGGCGCTGCATCTGAATCGTCGTTTACAGCAGGGAGACACTCCCAAGAAATCATAGTCGCATCGAGCACAGCTTTCCAGACGCCAGCCTGGAAGCGATTGAGCAGGGCCATGTCGACACCGCCACGACCACCCCAGACATAGAGGCTGTTATGAGGGGGTCATGAATGGCACACCGACGTGGAGAACTGGGACAGAAGAACCCGAATCGAGCGTGTGGTGACTTGGCGATGTGGTTTCGAGATCGAGGTCGTGGAGGTCGTTGTCGACGGGGAAGCATGATCAACGTTTGCCCGAGTAGAGCCAGAGATGGCCAGCGTTGGACACGGTGGCGCTGTGCGAAGAGCGGGCGGGGAAGGCGTCAATGAGTGACCAGCAGATGACATACTTAACAAACGGTACAACCCTCTATGGTGTACTTTTCTTTTTTGGTAGTTTGTTTGATACTGTTCGTGTACAATTATGTAAGGCCTTCCTTTTGTTTCATCCACCTCCCTTTGAATCCTTGTTCATGCTGTCTCTTTGTCGCATCCCCTGGTCTGGTACCAGCCAACATGCCGTGTAAGTACTACTGCAACCTGGTGTGGTTCACGCTCACCGTGTGAACCAGCCTGGAACAAGCGCAAACCCACCCACCTCGCACCCGTGACGACGCTCGACGCTCCTGCGTTGTACCGATGTGGTTCCGTGCTGTCCGTTGCACCCTCCATCGTTTCTAATGCCCCCTCCACCGCGTCTGGTTCTTCTTCCTTGGACTTACCCTCGGATAGCGCTCTCCAGCACGCCAAGCTCGAGCGTCTGCGTCGAAAACTCGGTGACGAAGTCCCCCGTGACCGCTGTCATCCCCCGCACCCCCAAGACGGCCACCTCTGCCAGGCGCTCCCCCCGCAGATGCACGTGCTCTATTGCCCGCATTCCTACCCGCGTCTAACCAGATGATGCTCACTTTCTCGTTCAGCTCCGATGAGAGTGTACACAGGGTCACCCTGTCCGCCCGTGTACACTCGCCTTATCCGTCCAGGAAGCACGTCTACCAGACGTGTGCGCTCCCCCCGTCCCCACCCATTCCTACACTCCTCGTCTCCTCGTCAACCTCTCGCCGCGATGATGATGTGGGCCTTGTCCGCCCCCGCCAAAAAATGGCTGCTGGTTCAAAAATTGGTGGGTCAGATTTCAAAGCGGTAAGACGCGCCAAACGGGAGGGGAGAAGAATAGTAGAACCGGGAGAGATGATCGAGGTGGTTGTGTTCTTGTGGTAGAGCCTCGCCGTCTTTCCATTCCTTTACAACTCGTTATTGCCCTTGCTGCTTGCTTTCCACCACAGGGCAGGACCCTCACACTCGCCATGTATGCGCACCATCTTCAATGACACCACGACCCACGACTTGGATGGGATGTATGCCACATGCGATGAAAAGAAAGAAAAAATCCTATGGACAATGAACCCTCGCTATCGGTGCCCCTTGCTTTTCTCGCAATCATATCGTTGTATGTACTTGTAATGTCTGCATTACTAATAAAGCACTTATCGTCGCTGAAACCAAACATGCCATCTAGCTATTGACAATCCCGGAACGCCCCGTCTGAAATTATGTCAGCTCCATGTCAGGAGACACGACTCGTTTCCGTCATTCCACTTTTTGGTAGGCAACCTCAGCGCTGGAGCTGGGATTCACACAATGACCGATGTTTAGCGTTCACATGCCACGTCAAGGGAGTATCGCGCGATAATCTCTCGGAGCGTTTTCAGCTGAGCACTGAGCAAGACTAAACCACACCCCACGTTGTATGTACCAGAGCACTTGCGATCACCATCCCTTGAAATTTGAAATCAGCTGACGGCGAGATTGCAGCATGATGATGAAATAAGCACCCTCGGAACTCGCCGTCCTACTGGGAGAGGGAAGAGTACTAAGTACAACCCGACAGGCTCCAGAGCGGACGAGTTGGAGTTCAGGATGTCACTTGGGAGCTCGGTGAGCACATTGCTATTTCCGTTCGATCTGCTCGTGCGGACTACTATTTGTTGCATAGTCTGACATTGAGGTTAGTATATTCTACCTCAGATTTGGAGCTAGGTGCCAGTGCTATCCCAAAAACCGGGAACCGCTTACCCCAGGTGAAGTGCAAATGTCTCAATCATCCTTTACAAACAGCATGACTTTGTTAATTCAGCATGACACCTCCACTGTCGTTTAAAGCCCAGGTCGAATCCCTGCCGTTGGTGATTAAGGTCTGAAAGGTCGCACGTAAAAAAGGCAGGCCAGCGTGATGCTGAGTAATAGGTAAGTCAAGTGACATCCCGGACTATCGGGCATAGGTGGTTTATAGCTTGTTATCTCGGCATGGTGAGTAACACAATATTTGTTTCTGATCGTATGTCCCTCACTCGTCACATCCAGTACACACACACTGTATATATTTTAGGGAAACAGAGATGCCGTCTCACTTGAAAGAATACTCACTTTTTACCCGCTCTTGTGGCCAACAACGGCCTGGTGACTGGCTGTCGTTCGAGTCCACTCTCCCGGTTCGCATAAGTGACCCCCATCTACAGGATCACCATAGCTGCTACCGCACATACGTAATGCACCACTGGGCAACTACGAGCTGCTTGGTATTTGGATGCCTTGCGGTTCTGTATATCAGACAGCGGGTTCCCAGCAGTTGAACCTCTTACCCACTGCCTCCCGGACCACCCTCATTCCCATGGATCGGGAACGTTATTGGTATAAACACGGATGCCCCACGGTTGACATATACTGAATGGGCAAGAAAATATGGTACGCTGTAGCTTGCCCAGCTACGGGTCCCTTTATGACGGTTCACTGTCCGCATAGGCGACCTTGTCTATTCTCGACTCCTGGGAAGGGATATCATCATCATCGATTCAGAAAAGATTGCCAAGGACCTGCTCGAAGTCCGGTCCAAGAATTATTCAGATCGTCCGTACCTCATCCACCAATAAATTGTCAGTTCTTTGGTCGTTTCAATAATGCCGGTTTAAACCTACTTTTTCAAGTGTGGAATAGAATTTAATTCCTCCTTCATGTATTACGGCAATCGATGGCGACTACACAGTCATTTTTTTCATCAGACATTTAGGTTCGAAGAGGTACCCAGATTTTTACATTGTTAACGGAGTAGGGCGTATCGTCTTGTCGAGCGGTTACTTGAGGCGCCTGAAAAACTTAACGACCGCATCTTTGAGTAGGCAGATGAGAAAACCGCCTGATGGGCTCTACTCATGTTTCCATTCATGGTTCAGATACACCACGTCGGTCATTTTGAACAGCATGTACAGCTATCATTTGACACCTCACAGTGACGGTCTAATTGACATTGCTGCCAACGTGTTGGATGTTATCATGCCAGCCCTGTGTCCTGACGTTGTCATTATCCTAGGTGCCTTTCCATGGTGTGAGTCAATTCTATGCTCTACCTTACATCAGATCATGTTCTGAATGTGTTTCAAAGCACATTATCTCCTGGCATGATGTTCAAGAAGGAAATGGCAGTCGCACGCACGTACTTGAAACAGTATCTGGAACGACTGTTTGAGCATATGCTTCAAAGAGTGAGTAATGAACATGTTAATTGCTCATCTCCCACACATCGAGTGATAACATGTACCAGAGCAACAATGCTGTGGCGTCCATGGTACACGATGCATTGAGACATGCAGAAGAAATTTAAATTTCACCAGAAGAATCTTGGATGCAAGCACTTGAGGAGGCGTCTGGGACTGCGTTTTTGGGTAATTTGCTTCATGAATATCTGGGTCTTTCTTGAGCTATCTGTATGCTTTGGTTTCTCGATCAATTTTGCATGTAGGAACACCGCAGATTCGGGAAGAAGAGCACACAAAATGGCTGAAGTGAAGAGCAGTGAGGAGCTAGTCCAAAACATCGTATGCCACTTGTGTGGGGTATGTGGGATGAGTGTGGGATTGACAATAGCAGCAAAGAGATAACTGCAGGCATAGCCTTGTTGGACGATTCCACTTCTGAGATCACGAAGCTCGACAGGAAGACTCTCAAGGGCTGTAGACACCACAAGACTCCAAATACCACCCATTGCGATACCAAAGAGTGATCGGATTGCCAAAAACTGATGGAAAGTTTGCACAAAACTCGTTGCCAGAGAGAAGGTGCAACACAACAGTCGGTTGAAAGCAAGAAGTCACCGGCGACCGTAGCGGTCCAACAAGACACTAAAGGTGAGCTGGGTTAATATCATCAGTGCGAACTGACGGATGAAGCATCTTAGAAACTCATTGCACCATCGATCTGAATAGCAGTGTGAGCGTGGTTGCCATTGTCTGAGCACTAGGGTTGAGCAGAAAATCGCCTGGTATTCGCAGTCGAACGTACCGCTAATGACGTTGGTTTATTAAACTGCTCTGAGAGCATTGGCACACTGAGCGCAACGCTGAAGAAATCGAACGCATCACAAGTCCACACAAACCAGCTAACACTGAGCAATGATCAGTCACCGATAACATGAAGAGAATAACAGGGCACAATCTCTCACCCCGTGAAGAACTGGGCACCCTGCAGCAAGGTGAGTTTCTTGAGCCCATCAATGATACCAGATGCTGAAGTACCCTTCTCCCTCTTGGGGATAAGGCTGTCTAGAATGCACGACATGGTGTTTGGAAGGAATCGAGACAAATGTAAGGAATTTATATGAGGATTTCTCAAACCTGTGAGCCCCAAATGTGACTTTCGCATCCTGGAATGATGCGATTAGGCAAATCTGGTCGACGGGCATAGTCAGCAAATGAGAATGAGACCAGGGCTATGGATATCCCGATGAGGAATACCCCAACGTCCACTATATTTATAACTGTTTCATCGTTCATACAGACCGGGGATACTAAGCATTCCGTCCAGGATGGTATCATTTTGGGTATACGGGTGGAAAGAGATGAAGTCGGATCGCCACCATGCTTCCATCGAGCAATACAATACCAGCCCTGTGAAACTCATCTGGGCACTTACACCTCAGCTCCATGTCAGGATACAGTTCGCAGAGACTAGATTGAGCGACTTGATCTGCCAGAATGACTGTCAAGCCTTGGAATTTAAAGGATATGAAAAAAAATCACAAGTCACCGGTTTAGTCCAGATGCATTCGTCCAAATGGCGTTCCAGGCAGCATACTTTGGCCTTTACGGCAAATCGCACCTGCTTGGAGCATTTACAATGCTAATCATATCCTTTCGCCTCTGGGAAGGACCAGGTTCACATACGAGCCAGCAACGACAAAGGCATTTCTACATGGCCAGACCGAAGCAATCTGAACTGTCTGATGTTTTCCTGGATCAGTCTGGGGAGGCTTGTACGACTTTGCATGAGGGGACAGTGGAGCATGGAAGAGTGTTAGCGCTGAAGAATTGATGGAACGCGCCAAGAGCATAAGACTTTCCGTGAATACATCGGCTGCAAACCTGTCAAATTGATGAGCATAGATAGAAAGAAAGTCACCTATTCAGTATTACCTGAGAACAGTGTGGCCATCAACATCAGTATGCTCAAAGTTGATGCCCACTGTGCCATCCCCACAAACGATGATTTGCAGCTGTTGTAATAAGCGTTGATCAGACATGCCTGAGTAGTAGATAATCCCTAACCTTGTTGTACCACCTGTTAGTACACATCCCTACTTGAACGCCCTCGTGAAGATCGTACGTTCCACACAGGAAGTTAGAGCAAAATTCCGCAAAATCCTCTCTGTTGGAATTCCTGAGCCGCCGCGCTGGTTCTCGGCAGCTTTGCAAGTGGGGGCAGCGTCATCGAGACAAACGACAAACAACGCGTCGTCAATAAGGCTCAAGCAAGTAGCATTTGTTTGATCCTCTGAAAGTGCTTGGTACAACCGAGACCACGCTTTGCGGGTTTCGGTGGTGAGTACTCCGATGGCAGTACGGGGAGCCTGGACATCATTGATAATGAGTGACGGGAGAGAAAGACAAAGGTGGTTGGAAGACCTCAGTAATAGGAGTCTTATCTGCATCATGCATGATGGCTTGAAGGTTTTACAACACCTCGCATTCTGTCAACAGGGATCGGTTCTCATTGTCGAGGACATCAAACCAGTCTAAATGAAATGTATCATTCGGATCACAGACGATCTAGTAGAAGCAACTGATTGTACATACAAAACTGCCCTCGTCTGAGAATGACGATATGGCGGGCAGCCTTGTTGACAACCATTTTGCATCCCCTCTATTCCTGCAGGATCAATCTCCATCCTTGATTGACCAACGGAAAATCGCACCTGTGTTGGAATCCATGCTGTTCCGAACAATCTCGTATACTGATTCATGTCGAGTGGGCGACCACGGATGGTATTAGGATCAAGTAATCCAGCATGAAGGGATGAGATGATGAGAGCGGCCGCACGAGGGAGCTGAAATCCCCGATCGGGGGTGGGGTCATTCCTTGGTAATGACATCAGGATCAGCGCATGGCAACTCAAAGGGAGATGCATACTGCTACTAGTTCTCTGGCGTCCACCGCAGACGGTCTGCGGTGTGGTGAAGGCTCTTAGAGAGATTATAAACCATATAGATATGCTCCAAGCCTTGTAGCAAAAGATGACAAACTCTTTCGTTGCCAAGACGATGTACGCGTAAGAGTAGTGCTGTGACCTCTGTGAGGACGTCGAAAGCTTTTTCTGGATGCTCCCCTGCAAGACATTCCCCAACTAGTCGATGAGCTTGAAGATAAACGCTCGGGGTGTGATTTGTCACCATTGTTTCGAACCCGGCCATGGCAATCATGCCCGCAGACGGCTCGTGAATCACAACAAGAATATTGAATGCATGCCACCGAATGGCGTTGTCACCATGGCAAAGGTTGGCTAATCCAAGGCAGACAGCCTGCGCAAACGTGAACGAGTGGGTCGATGCACTGCAGATGACATCGACAATCGTCTCAAAGAATGCAGAGCTGCTCAGCGAGATGGTCGTGGCGTCGCAGAACGCTCGGCGGAGGATATCTGCCAGTAGATCTGCGCCAGGCTGAGGTAGCATGAGGATAGATCGCAATGCTTTCCTGAAAAGGGTCAGGTTCGTGGGGCAAACCTCCCAAGACAAACTGGGCTAGCTTACTTCGCGCAGGCCACAAGCGGGGCTTGGGCGTCCTCAAACACGCCATGAATTCGATCTAGAATCTGAGAGGCCTCAAGAGGCTTAAGAGCCTCCTGAGTGGGACGTTCGGTTGGAGAGCTCAAATCAACGCCATCGACCAGCCGATAGGCTTGTTGCTACAGCACTTAATTAGTAGCTCTCCGCACTGAGGGAAATTACGACTTACGCAGAGGGACGACAAAGCGCCGGCAGACGCATGTGACAACAGCTTAGTCTCATGTTGAAGTCGCTCGCCAGCGTCCGACTCCGCCTCAGGATCTTTGATGGCCACGGCAGCAGCCCTTTGCATCAAGATATATCTTGTCTTGGCCGACTCGCTTTGCGGGCCATATTGACACCATTCCTCACACATTCGATAGAGAGAAAGAGAGGTGTTAGGGTGGATACCGTCCACCTCGAGGAGGTCCCCAGAACCATCGAAGAGACGCTCGATCAACCCACAAAAGTAGCGCCGTAGTCGCTGTAACGAGTAGTTGTCACGATTGTCGGGCGCAAGTAAGAACACTTGCGTATTCGTCACGAATTTGAGCGCATAGGCCAATGCATCATGCTTGCTCCATGACTTTAGAGAATGAAGGTGCGGGGCGGTGAGCTGGTAGATTCGACCGACGGCTGAGTGAAGGCGGGCTTGTCGACAAGAACGGACCCAATCGCAGGCGAACCCGGTTTGGTGCGCCTCTCATCGTAAAATTGGCGAGACGCGAAAAGGTTGAGATCCTCCAACAGCTGAGGATATCCGCCGAGAGGAAACGAGCTGATAGACAACACGGCTGCATCTCGGAACGGTGTGTAGTCTGCATCCAGGAATGGTGTCAAGTGTTTGAATAGGTAGCGCGTCGTCGACATTCTTTCGCGCTCAAAGTTTGTTCCCGAAGGTGCCCGAGTATGCTCGCGACCGGCCAGCGTCATCGCAAGTCGATTGTCCGATACTGCTGCGGTGGAGCAAAGTACCCTAGTCCAAATATACCACTGGTCGATAAGTGTTATGTTGTCTTCCACCAATTTATATCCGTCTCGTTCCGTGGACCGGGAGGGTTGATTGCGACTACCGGAGTAAGATATCCCAGCAATTCGAAGCATCGCGTGATGATAGCGTGTGGTTGCAGCTTCAATGATAGCTCTGCAGTTTGGGATAAGCTTGCCGCAGTTTCATAGCGAAGTCCGCATGAATGTTGGATAGATAAAGCGCCATATCTTGCGGTCTTTCTCTATATTGCTATCCGCAATTCGAAGCAAGACGTCTGGCTTTGCTGACCTCCTCCATTGCTGAAGGCGATCTAGCTCCGCGCGGTCGAGTAACCCGTCAAAACCCCAAAGGAGGGGACATTCCTTGGAATCATTCTCGAACAATGACGAAAACAAGAATGAAAAAGGAGGGGGATGATTGATCGAGGTACCCTCCGGAACGAGGTCCTTGCAAAGGGGGATGAGGGAGCGCATGAACTTGACACCAACGCAACGGATGGCCATCACTTCATGTGAAAAGAAGAAAGAGTGAACCGAGTACAACCTCCTCCGCCTGCTGAAGAGCAACCTGCAAATCGTTCCCGGTCAGGTCTTGCCTTGCTTTCTGAGAGAAGCTGGTAATCCACGTTTCCACCACGCCGGTCCAGAGACTCAGTAATCTCGCACTTTCGAGGAGAATGCGGCGACCAGTTCCCTCCCGCTCGACATTCTTTGGGTCGAACAAGAACGTGGTAAAAACATTTGAGCACCGTTGGGGCACATAACGCGTCTTTCATGAACCTTCTCAATGCCGCCCCTGCGACCTCGCCCACCCGCGGCTCAACATGCACGACCCCACGTAAAAGCATATCGACTGCGTCGACAAGAGAGGTCGACGAGGTATGTAAGCAGCGTGGCCATGATTGGTAGCATGTC